>ML119824.1:0-31885 GCA_003788565.2 Ascobolus immersus RN42
TGATGGGTTTGATTGTATTCTCAATGTTGCTGACAGGCTATCCAAGCAACGGCACTTTGTCCCTTGCCATTCAGATATCGACGCTCGCACCCTGGGGGATCTTTTCATCGAACACATCTTCCGCCTCCATGGTCTGCCAGATGATATAATCTCTGACCGGGGCCCACAATTCGCCTCTGCCTTTTGGGGACAGGTCTGTCACCGCCTTGGAATCGACAGAAGACTCAGCACTGCGTTCCATCCACAAACAGATGGCCAGACTGAGATCTTTAATGCCGTCATGGAACAATATTTACGAGCATTTGTCAACCACAACCAGGACAACTGGCGGGAGCTCCTACCAATGGCAGAGTTTACGGCGAACAACCACGTTTCTGCATCCACGAAGCTCACGCCCTTCCAAGTCATGCAAGGTTTCAACCCTCGATTTGACGCCAATACTGCACCCATCACGCAAGATAAGGCATCATTGGACGAGTTTGATGCTGCCAAGTATGCCCAACGTATGGAAACCATCCACGCGCAGTGCAAGGTTGAGTTGGCATACTCCCAGGCTGCTATGGAAGAGGCTTACAACAAGGGACGGCAGACAGCTCCCATCTATAAGCCAGGGGACAAGGTGTTCATCCGGACAACAAACATCAAGAGTACCAGAAAGACCAAGAAACTTGATTGGAAACGAATGGGGCCTTACCCAGTTTTACAACGGGTCTCATCTCATGCTTACCGGATCAAGATTCCTAAAACTATCAAGATACACCCAGTCCTTCCCGTGAGTCTACTGAGCCGCTCGAACTCTGACCCATACCCTGGACAAAACCCGGCACCTCCTCCACCTGTTGAGGTTGAGGGCGAAGAAGAGTATGAAGTCCAGTCGATTGAGGACAGCAAGATTGACCACGGCACACTGCTTTACAAAGTACGCTGGAAAGGATGGGCAGACCTGACATGGGAACCATGGTATAATCTGGAAAACTCCTTTGCTATCGGCCCATTTCATCAGAAGTACCCGGACAAACCTGGGCCACACATCGCCAAGCCCAAAGCCAAACCCAAAACCAGACGGGCGCGCAGATCGTAAAGGGGGGGGTACTGTCACGGCCTCGTCCCGAACCTTCGGCTCGAACGAGTCACGTGACATCCCGATCCGAAGCACGGACCACGTCGGCCCGAGCTCCGTTCGGCTTCCCGATCCCCCACGCGCGTTTTTGGCTTTTCCGACGTTTTCCAGCTTTCCGACGTGTCCCTGCACTTCCGTACGCGTTCTCCGACATTACTCGCTTTCCCGATCCCCACCGTATGCAGTGGAATCCACCCGGGCACGTTACGTATCCGTTGTCGACGTCGGTAACGCGTTTCCGACGTTTCCGACGTTTCCTTCAACCCCCGACGTCACTGTACGGTCCCGGAGGTCACCGGGGTTACCGGGGATTCCACCGGAGGCCTATACGGTGTCCGGGGATCCCACCGGAGCTCGTATGTATCCGTATTCGACGCCCGGGGGTGTCGGGGGTCCGAATCGACGCGTCGACGTATCCGGAGTCACGTGACGATCCGTGACGCGTCGGTCCGACGTTCGGATGTTCCGGGGGATACCTTCGTGCCCTGCATACCCCTCCTTTGCAGTACCCATCTTTCTATAAGTAAACTTGCTTCCCTATGCTTAGATCCTTAGTTTAACCTCTTGTTAAAACCAACAATACAACTCTTAACCCTTTCCAAGGGCCCTGCCAGATTTCCAGCCCAGCCAAGCCTGAACCCAACCTGACTCCAGAAAAACCCCTGTTCAACTGCAACCTCAGTGATATCTTTTCGCCCATTTCCAAACCTTCTTTCCGTCGTCGTGACGGTTCTGATCTCCTCGTGACCTACCCTCTTTATTCTTTACCTCTTCTTGATTACCTCAACGACCTCTTCTTGATTACCTCAACGACCTCTTCTTGATTACCTCAACGACCACTCCTTGTCTACGCCCGTTTCGACTCTCGTCACTTCTCCGGAACTCTGTTCGCCGGTCTGCCCCTCTGTGGCACTTGCCCTTCAGCCCTTGTCCTGGTTCCTCCCTGCCTGGGTAGGATTTCAGGCTTTCTTTACTCGTCTTGATAGACGTGTTCCTCGGTATTCGTGTGGTGGATTGGTCTTGTCTTTTGGACAAGCCTTCGGTGGACTTTTTGCTCGTCTTGGTGGACGAGCCTTCTTTGCGCTCCGGAATTGAGCTGCTCTTGTCTTTGGGACAAGTATTTGGTGGATTCTTGCTCGTCTTGTAGACGAGCTCCTTTTGCGCTCCGGGATTGAGCTGCTCTTGCCCTTGAGTACTTGTCTTAGTGGACGCACTAAGACGAGCCTTCTCTCTACTTCTGGGTTCTATCCTTGTCTTCTGGACAAGCCTTCGAGGGATCTTTGCTCGTCTGGCTAGACGAGCTCTTTCTACGTCCAGCTTCGGCCCGTACCTGTTCGCCGATCCGGTTCTTGGCGGTCTCTTGCCTCGGTGCTCCTTTTTCACACCACTCTGTCCGCGTCCCTCGGGTTCCGAACCTTCTGCGCCCTGACAAATTGCGCCTAATTTGCACCTTTGAGGTTGTGTGCGCAAAAGAACCGCCGAATGGTGCAAAGCATGAACCATCTATGGAACATGCGTAAGTTATGCACCAGATTTCTGATTGGTTCAAGGCGTTGCGCATTTATCCACAAAATGTTCACAAGGTACACACCTTCTCTTCTCTGCGCATGTCATGAACCAACTAACGGCTATTAGGTGCAAGGTTGAACCAGCAATCAGGGAGGGATCTTTGCCTTAGAATCGTTCATTTCTTACATCATATGCCTGCACGTTTTATCATGTCAATAGTGCAAATTCTACACCATTTCCCTTTGCCTGTGCATGTGCTGTGTCTGGTTCAAGCGCTTACACTGTGTACATTGATAGTTCAAGTGGCTGCACCAATCATCGATGCTGGTGCAGAGTCTGCACCACTCGTGTGTGTGGTGCAAGTGCTTGCACTGCTATGACTTGTGGGTTCAAATCTTGCACCGGCTTGACTTGGTGGTGCAGGCGTTGAACGCCTGTGGCTGGCTGGTGCAAGGCTTGCACCGATCATGCGGACGGTGCATAATTTGCACTATTTTGATGTGAAAAGTGCAAAGGCCGAAGCCTTTGCACTTGTCTCAGAGGCCATGGTGCAAAAGTATACCTCTACATAGATTTTTTGTACCGCTGTGATGATGTATCGATATATCCCGCTTGACTCCAGGGCGATTTCGGATTGGGACTCGTATAGTGCGCGAGGGGATTGTGCGTCTATCTTGATATGTGAAGAGGAGATGAGTCTCGTTTGGTGTTTGAATGACTGTGTCTTCAAGTGTCTTAATAAGAGGAGAGAGGATCAGCTGGGGCTCGTGTAGTGGCGTAAGCGGCGTTGTGATCTGTAGCTACTACGTCTACATGTTTTAAGCACTTTTTATATAAACGAGAGCGTTCCGCGTTGAGGAATGCAAGTGTTTGATCAGGTGGAGGATGGTAAGTAGTTAGATAACTTAGGTTAAATTATACCCGAATGTAGCTATTGATGTTATGGCGTTACCATTCATGTTCGGACCATTCTTCTTCTGAGAGATCCACCTCTAGCTCTGCACTTTCACTCTCGGACCAATCTTGTTCTGACACGTTCGTCTTCTTCTTTTCTCTTCCTTTCCAACCACAAAAGCTCTTTTTCACCGCCTTTGGCGGAAGAAAGCTCGTGTATCTTGGAAGCCAGTTCAACGTTGACATCCTTCTCCCGTAAGTACTTCAAAAGCGGCAACTCCAATCTCTCCGACCGTAAGTTTCCTAGAAACTTCAACAAAGCTGTGTTTCGATCGTGTAGATTTTGGAGCTCCAGCAAGCATAAAAGGCGGTCCCTTTCCCAACTTGAAACGCACCAGTCTCTCGGGAAGTACACGCCGTACCTGGAATTCCAAGAGAGCAGCGGAACGCGGTCTTCATCCTTTAAAAATGTCTCCACTTCAGTCATTATCCCCTTCACCGTCAAAATATATGCCAAAGCTTGTTCTCGCCTTAGCAAGCCCGCTTTGTATCTGGCCTTAATACCAGATTCGTCTTCGGATTGTGTTGCATCACTGACCATAATGAGGAAATTATCCCAAGAATAGTTCTCCAATTCGGTGTCACAGTTCAGCTTCTTCGGTTCCTTCGCAGAACGGTGAGGAGGAAAGTATTTTGAACGATACGCCGGTAGGTAGACTTCGTCATGAAATCTTATGCAATTCTCCAGCAGCTTCACAAGGGGACGAGGGGTCCAGTCATCTTCCCCGCTATCACTGAATGGAGAGCAGCAGTTTCGACAGTAGATTCCCCTCAGAACCTTCACGCGGAGACTGTAATGATCGAAGTACTTCTGATCGTAGACTGTTACAGAATCCTCAAGCTCAAGGTAAACCCCATTCCAAACCAATTCGGGTGAGAGTTTTGAGTAACGACCGGGTTGAACCGAACGTAAGTGCTTGTATTCTTCGTGGAGAGGACCGGAGAAGCCAGCATCGATCCCCTCTTTGGTCAGACTCAGCAATCTTTCGTCGACGCTCATCATGGTCCACTCCCACCACTTTCAACCATTAGAATCAATGCATGTCAGGTCCGCAAAGGAGAAAGGCCAGAGGTAACAACTTACCGCGGAATCAGGAGTCTTACAAGTGACTGGCTCCAAAAAAGGAATGCCGTTTGGGAAGCTCCTCGAAACCGTCCCTGTGACCGGATCGACTGTCCTCACACAATAGATAGGACCAGGTGTACTGTAGGGAGCCCATCTATCGATCATATTCTCCCAGTCCCAGTCATCGGTGGAGGATCCCAGTGTCGGATTACTAGCGGCAGAGACAGTCTTCTCAGCGGCGGCGTCTAGGCTCTGAGGTCGAGGAGGGACAGTTGGGTCTGGGCTTCGCTCGGGTGTCGATTGCTGGCCATAATACATTGCTGGTGGTGTGGGGAAGAGCCGTTGTAGAGTGTAAGCTGTGGTTGCAACGTTGCACTATCATGTATGAATTGGGGGCTGAGGCTGAGGTGTACGGTGCAGCCTTTGTTACATAAGCATGCATGGGGAAAGCATTTGTTCTTGTGGATTGGACCCAATTAGGAGCAGGAGACCGGTTATGTTGCAGATGATAGGCGACAAATGGGAGGGATCGGTGTATCTGGCGACGGGTTGTGTATCTTCGAAGCTTCTAGCATCGACCTATTAGAATCTCGAGATTTCTTGGTTTCAATACATACTTCTTTTCAACCATTTATACTCTTATCCACTGTCTTCTTAAGCTGTTGACCCACCACGTATCTAGGAGAATAAGAAGTAAACAAGTAGTTATCAGTTTACTTCCAATCTCGTCTAGTACTTTCGAATCTGACACCAAGGCCAGCTGATCTGGTAAACAAGCCGCAGGCCTGCAAGCTTTACGGATTCATGATCACGGGACCACTTAATAACGTAAATAACTCCTCGGAAGATTTGGTGACTAACCTCTAGTCATTGTTCCCAGTGATATGTAAGGAGAAGCCCGTGCAGATACAGTAGTAATTCATGAACTCGGAAACGCTACCCCTCGAGCGAAGCTGTTCCGGTTCCTCTGCATCCATGCTCTAATCCCGTGCATTCCCAACTCTCCCCCTAGCGTTCCAGGGTAATCTCATATCACCGAACATACCCGTAGTACCCATGTAACGGCTTCCTGCCCCTTGAACATGATTGAAAATGAGTTCCTTCACCTTTTGCTTCTGTCGACGGTTGAATTCCCCGGCCAGTTCAGCATCAAACCCATCTTCTCGAAGGTATCTCAACAGCAAGAGCTCCAATCGTTCGGACCGCAAGGATGCGAAAAACCAGACAACTGATATAGAAGCTTCGAGATGCAGTCGTAACTCCTTCAGGCAGAATTTGGCGAATGAAGATAATAGTTTCTCCGAGGCCTCTGCTGACACATCATCAGCTGTAAAGTTGGATAATTCTTGCGCACTTTTCGACCAGGAGTCCATCAGCGTGCTCAACCCCGCGTTGACACCCACATACGCAAAACTTACCACCTCCACCTGCTCAGGCCTCAGCAAACCCGCTTTGTGTCTTGCCCCCAATTGCGAGTCAGAAGAGCTGTCGTTTTGTAGGAGACGATAGACATGCGTAGGATATTCTAAGGCTGAAGCTTTGGTGCAGATCAGGTCAGGGAATGTGAGGTTGGCAACCATCTTCGAAACGAAAGGGAGGTATTCCGCGAAGTAAAAGTCCATGCAATATTCCGCCAATTCCCGAAGGGCCCGGGGATGTAGATTGTAGGAACTGTAGTTGTGATCGAAAAGAAGCCTCAAGACCTTCGCACAAACGTCCGACGCCATGGGTACGGCTTCGTCCGAATGGTATTCTCCGAAGGCGAGCCTCATGCTTTAGCGAGGAAGTCGGAAAAGAGTTGAGCTACGTGGTAGCGGTCCACTCTGCGAGGCTTGCCTGTTCGATTCGTCTTCAATTTCCAGCTGAGAAGGAATTATATTAGCGAGTTCAATGTCGATCGACCGAGGCAGTACGGGATGAAAATTGAGCTTGAGGAACACTTCCGGTTACTTACTACATTTACCATCGCATGTAAAGGTCTAGCATCGAAGGCCATAGTGTCTACTAAGTAGTTGCAAGTATTGTAAGGGCTTGAATCGATATCGTAGAGCTTCAGGAATCACTGAGGCTCTTTTGTTCCGAATCTCGCGAGGTTTGCGCAGAATTGCGGGGAAGCCCAAACATCACATGATGAGACTACGTTAGTTAGTCTAGGTACATAATGGTGCTGAAGAATTCTGTAAAGTGTCATCGGCGTCTACCTTTTAACTACAAGTAGTTCGCTTTTTCTTAGGCAGCCGGTATGCCGTGGATCGCTCGTACTGGAAGCCTCGTGCCTACTATTCCAAGGTTTTGTGGGCGGATTGCCGGGTCTCAAGGGATCGGGAGGTGTGAACCTGAAGCGTAAGAGAGAGTCGAGATCCTATTTCACCCAGCAACTTCGTCAGTTCCAGGCCAGGGAAGCAGAGCGAAAGTGTCAGAGAGGGTTACCTTCGAAGATTCCTTAATATGGAAGTCGCAACCCCTCTTGGTTGGCCCAACTTGCGACCCCTCTTGGTTGGCCCAACAGCTGAAGACTCCATCCGTTGTATCCACAAGATTGACTCCACTCTGCCATACCACAATCGCAACCTCCCTTTGTCAAACCAAGCAGAACCAGAATCCGCCCGTTGTACCCGCAGAACTGGCAGCACCCAGCCAGATTCCTCCAATCAATCCATTGTCACCAGAAGGCCGGATGGAAACTGCTGCTGATCGCTATCCGTCGTAGGCAAGCTGTCCATGGCCATGTCGTCAAGTGCTCGGAGTACTGTGCCAGCGATGCTGTCCACGTGTTTCTTGTCATCGCATGCTTGTCGGGTAGCCTAACTGGCTCGTAGGTGTCTTCATTTCTGTACTGTATTCAGAGATTGACGAGTTCGGTGTCGAGGAATCGGTAGGAGAGCCCTCTGGGTGATTGGTTGTCGCATTCGTTCGTGATCCGGTCTTCTTTTCTGCTTGTCGAGTTCGGGAGATCAAGCCATCCGACGGTAACGAGAAGGGGTTAGGTGAGCCGATCATGAGGAGCTGTCGTTCAGTTTGCCGTAGGATGGCGTCCGTCTTCGTTGATGGTGATTTGTGGTGATTCTGGCGGGATAGTGTTTTGGAGAGGCGAGAAGCGGAAACTGGAGGGGGCTCGCTTAAAGTGGACGCCCTGTTATGGCGGAACACCTTTGTCTTCGGCAAAACGTTTCTCCGGCTCCAAGTATCCATCTTTTCTTTTCAAGCAACATCCACTAAGTAGCAGTACTAAATCCAAAAGCACTGGCTGGATGGCCGAGCGGTCCAAGGCGCTAGACTCAAGACTGATTCTTCTCTACTTTACGAGTGGGGTTTCTAGTAGGGCAACCTGCGTGGGTTCGAATCCCACTCCAGTCACTACGGTTTTTTTTTGTGGTCCACGTTGCATGGCAAATCTGATGTTTGAACTGCTTGCATGGGAAATAATATTGAAAGGCCGTGTTAAATTCTTGCTTTTGGAGCACGACGCTCAACTACTTGAGTGATGGTCAAATTGATTAAGAAACCACCTCGAAGATGAATAGTAAGAACACAATGCATCATGATGTACTTTACTTCAAGTTTGTAGTGACAAACGATTGGCAACATGTTAACAGTTGGAGATCGATGCGAGTGGAGTCACACATCCTCGCATGAGTAAATGTTACAATCGGTGCCGGTCTAACAGCTTGCCTCGAGCAAGGGAGTCTTGAGAAGCTGTTGGCAACTTCTGCCACGAATGTCTCTGCCGCGGCTTCAACAGGTGACTTGATTGACCAGTATCGGCTCCTCTATTGATTTATCTAAAGTATAAGTAGTAGCATGACTTGAAGTACTAAGAGTAACCAAGTCAACTCGTGTGCCAGTGATCAGCGCGAAGCTAAGTAGGCCACCATGGAAGAAAATTCCGTTCAACCAGAAGAAGATAGACAGCTGCCCGTCCAACCCCGCGCCTCAATCACCGTGACTGGAAGCCAGTCATCAATCCCGAAACTTCGGCACCGGCCTCCCCTCGCGGCGCTCCAAATCCCTCTCCTCCTCCGCATCCGCGCACCCCAAAAGATCCTCCCTCATCCTTCCATACGACAACCGATCAACCCTATGCCCCAATTCCACATCCGTTTCCTCCTCCCTTAGATACTTCAAAAGCAACCGCTCCAACCGCACCGACTGCAATCCCGCAAGAAACTCCAAAAGCACAGTAGCCCGGTCCAGAAGAAGCAGCAGATTCACATACGTCCCTATCCACTCCATCGTTTCCGGGCCCGACGCTTTAGGGAGCTGGAGGATGACTCGGAGGATATCTGGTTCTGTCCACTTCCACTGTTCCCAATCGGAGTTCTGATTTCTGATGAACCTCTTCTGCTCGGCCATAACGCCGTCAAGAGCGAGCCTGATGACATCGATCTGCTCTTGTCGTAGCAAGCCAGCGTCGTATCTTCGTACCAAACCCGATTTGTCCTGAACGTGCGGTAGCTTCCGATCGCCCATCATTTGAGCAATTCTGCGCTGCCACCGGAGGTAGCGAAATCGTGGTTCGAGCTCTTCTCTCTGCATAAGGTTGACGATGTCGGTTATAAAGCCGGCCCTTATAGTTTCATGGATGTTGATTGGGACGTCGCGGAACACGCCGGCGCTGCGGGCAGCGCAGAAGCGAGATTCGGAAAATTCCTTCGAGAACGGAAAGTAGTCGGCATCGTAGAACTGCATACAGTGCTCCACCAGTTCAGCAAGTGGAAGCGGAGTGCGGCATCCTCTGCAATCATCGCGGGAGTATGTTGCCCTTATCACATTTTGCCGATTGAATACTCTGATGCCAGTGGCAAGAGTGCGTCCGCCAGCGGCTGTATGAGCTACAGAGTGCTTGAACTCTTGATAGAGGGGGCCAGAAAAGCCAAAAGGATTACAAGACTCAGACTCCAGATCCTGTAGCGTTGCTTTGTATCGACGAAAATACTCCGACTGAGGCCGCTTGTTCGAAACGTTAGCCAGAGCTTATCAGGGCACCCACGGCGCGAGCCGTGAGAATGAAAGTATTTACCTCTGGTTCAGCCTCCGTGTCTGAAGGACCATCCGACTTGTTAGCCAGACCATCCCTGTTAGCAATAGGGGAAGCTTGTAGCTGCGTGACAGGAAAGCCAATCGGCACTCCTTCATCGTGATTGATAACGTCAACTGTAACAGAAGCAGCCTGCGGCGTTTCGGCTACGACTACCTTGCTATCTGCGATTTGAGTTGGCGATTCGGGGGGTGGCATTGGTGGCATTATGTAGGACTCCATTGGGTAGGACTCCATTGGGTAGGACTCCATTGGGTAAGACTCCATTTCTTAAGCAATGTCGGATTCTTGTATCTGCTTGGGGAGGATGCGGGGAAGCGTCTTCGATGTAGGCTGCGATTATCCGGAAGGCTGAGTGTTGCTCGTGGTGCATCCTTGGTTACATAATCATGCAAGAAGAGTTCGAGCAGTCTGAGTCTCGCAGATGATCTGCAGCTGACGTTAGAGGTGACTGATCCGCTCAGCATCGGTTATGGCTTGAAGCTACTGCTTGAAACTTCGTCAGTTCAAGATCATCATCAGGGGTTGGGAGATTAAAAGAATCAGAGAGACCTACCACTGGCTTTAAACGACCACCATCCAAAACCGCCTACTCTGCACTCAATGGTGACTCGCAGAATTGAGCCATATCAGCCAAACGATGAACCAGAATCCATCCGCCGCATCCACAAAAAACTGGAATTCCCAGCCAAAAGTGTCCCAAACCATACCAATCCGAACCCATAATGCTTTGCAAACTCTCGCCCGCCCAACTTATCCACCAGCCATAGATATCCAGCCCACCGGAAGACCAAATAAGAGCTCTAGCAAGCCCACCCGCTGAATGCAAGTACCAATGTCGTCAAGTCGTCGAATGTCGTGGAGGTGGGCGGAGGGTAGGGGGATGCTTCCACCGCGACGATGCTCTCCGTCATCCTGAGTTCGCAAGAGGGACCGACTCATGCAGCAGCAGGACGCTTATTGCACTTGTTCATTTTGGAGCGGGAGAGTCGGGCGTTGAGAGATGAGTGCCGTAGATGTGAGACGTGGACGATCGGATTTCTGGGTGCGAGTGTCGCGTTTCTTAGTAGCCCGGCCTTCGAACTGTTTGTTTCTCGTGGGACCCGAGCGGTCGCAATATGCGTTGGTGACGATAAGAAACGGTCAGTCGGCGAGAAGAGCTGTGATGTTTGGTTCGTCATGAGGTTTCGTCCGTCTCCAAAAATGCGTTGTGGTGATGTTCGAACGATGATGTTTTGGAAGGGTGGGAAGCGGAATCTTGGAAAGCGTTGCCATCACTGAGTGGATGCCTGTTTATGGCGGACCACTCCCTTTCGGTGCCGGTCAAACGTTTCTCCGAGACCAGTCCGCCCGGAGGCTCTTCCAGTCATTGATGTATACCTGTATTTAGACTGACTGTCGTCCTTCGGGACACTTGGTCAATTTGAAACGATACAGAGAAGATTAGCATGGCCCCTGCACTAAGGATGACACGCTTCAACAAAGACGAGCTAAACATTTTTTTAAAGAATGGGAGTTCGAGTCGAGGACATGGCTCTTCTGTTTTTGCTTTTGGTCGAGCGACTTTCTGCAAAACAGGAAAACTTTTTGTAGTGAAGCAGCACATACGGAGCAAGCTTTTAGGACCCCGCTTAGTCAGCGGTCTTTTAGGCTAGGGGTCGAGGCTACACATACGGCCATAGATTGAAGAATATACGGGATCCCGTCCGCTCTCCCATAGTCAAGCTTCTAGTCGCTAAGTTAGTACTGTGGTGGGTGACCACACGGGAATCCTTGGTGCTGTATGTAGCTTTTTTCTTGTTCCATCAAGCATGTAACTCGCACGCTTCGAACCTACCACTTGAATTGTCTTTTCAAGTCATCTCAAAGCGTCTCTCTACTTGCCAGTGCCCTTTTTAAGCTCGTAGAATCGATCATTGACAGCTGCTCTGCGAGGGATTGGGCAGAACGATGAGAACGATCTGACTGGAAGAACAAAGCTCATTATAGTATTGATCACAATCAAGAAGCAGCCAACAGAAGCCGAAAGTATGGTTTAAAACAATAGATTATCATTAAGGATAGTCCGCAGGCAAAGCAAGCCGCTAGATATACATTAAGGACCGGAAAGAAGAAGAAGTATCGATACAAGAACCCATACCAAAACACCATTACATCCATCGCTCATAAACACTCAAGCAGTAAGTAACCAAGGAAAAATCAAGAGAAAGCAATCATGACAAAAGAAATGGTAGTAGTAGTACAGCCTCCACCGCAGCCAAACCGGCTGCTGCTACAAGCAAGTTGAGCAGGTAGAGTCTACATCACCGCCCTCGAACCCGAGAGGATGAGTAGCTTAGAAGGTGTCGCAGCGAGCATCTTACAAGATGCTGACACAAGAAAGGTCAAGGTTGACCAAGCCCTCCTGAGTATATTAGCATCTATCCCAATCATCATCATCACCGGGAACCTCTTACCTGAGTGGTGTTTCCGTTGCAGCAAGCAACCTTGTTGGAGCATCCGCCGACGGCGACGTTGACACAGTCAATGCCGATGAGTGGGGCACCGAGAGGGAGGAACTCGACGAGATCAACGCAGCATCTTGGGACTGGCTGCTCTGGTGGGCAGTCGTTTGGAGCGGCCTCCTGAGGGATGGCAACGGCGGAGGTGAGGGCGAGGAGGGAGAGGAAGAAGGTGGTGGCAGTGAATTGCATTTTGAAGGTTGGTTGGTTTGGTTGGTTTGGTTTGGAAAGTAGAAGTAGTGTTGGTTGGAAGGCTTGTTGGTTGGTTGCTTGAATGTTTGGATGGAAGGCTGTTTGATGATGTTGGAAGGGGAGAGGTGGAGGGGGTTCTTATAGAGTTCTGAGGTGCTGGATTTCGGTTGTTGGTGATGTTGGTGATGCTGGTTGAGAGGTGGACATGACGTACGGGTGCTGGAGTTCGTCAAGGTTGAGCTCAAGGTTGAGAGTTAGAGTCTGAGGGTAAACGTCAGTCAAGGCCGTGTGAAACTGCGGAATCTTGAAGAGCCGGCCTATACCCAGCTCCATCGTAACGTCGTTGACGTCGTGGTGTTGTGGCAATCGGTTCGACTGGAACAGCTATCTGATCGCAAGGAAGTGTTTCTTGGACATCCTGCACAGGCACAGCTTTGGCTGAATGCAAGCCATGAGTTTATGACGATTCCGCGCTTCTGGTATAGGGGCTGATATTAATTGCTCGCGAGCCCTTGATAATATTAGATTGATCTTCGAGAAGGGTTCCCTGCAGAATGTTGTAGCCAGGCCCGCGTGGCAACAGGATTGGGACAACATGCCTTGAGCTCTTACCTTGAGGGAGTAGAACGGAGCTGAAATGCCAGCGATGATAGCAAGAAGGTCGGTATAGTGTGGGTTGGAGACATGGATCGAGCCTGAAGCACCGGTGGCGAGCATAATTGCTTGCATTGACCGCAACCACCATCGAAAGTCTTGATAGAGAGACTTGCCGGAGAGACGGAGAAGACCTGAGCCTGAGATAGACGGCGTGTGAAGCTCGAAGCCCGAAGCTCAGTAGGCAATCTCCTCCATACCTGCCTTCAAGAGAGCACAATCATACGTCTGAGCCGGTACTGAGAGCGAGAGACGCGTGATTCCACCAACCCCATATCCCCACATCGGCAGTTGTGAGCAAACGTAGGGTCTCGTCGACGTCGTAGGTCGAGTTCAACCCAATCGGAGATATTTCGACACTAGCAACGTCGAAACCAAGCGATTCTGCATGTCTCAAGCCTAATCTCGCCGTCGATCCCACGGTAGCGCAGATCCCTACGTCGCATTTGGCTTGGGCGCCGAAAGAAGCATTCATCGATGTCAACGTCCGACCTTGCTTTTCTCAACTCAAATCTAAAAAAGAGATGTCGAATCAAATCCAGCAAACGTCAAAAGCCTCGTTCTGGGCATTCCCATCTGGGGAAACTCACTTTCTCGCATAACCATCGTCAGGCCTCATCCCCGCCGATTCCCTACACTACCCTGAGCAGAGAACCTGTTCAGATCCCAGCAGTTGAGGATCATCACTCCACAGACCCCTATCCGACGTCAGTCAACCATAATCCTCCGAGACATTCAGGGCAGCCGTGCAATTCGCTTATGCGGGTGTATCAAAACAAGAAGCAACGTTACAGATCGGCACCGAAAAGGACCCCACGCTCGGATAAATTCGACAAGGCTCGATTGCCGGAGCAACACAAACGGGCCTGATCCATGCTCGCAATTATCTGATTGGGATCTGATGAAAGTGAAAGGAGGTATAAGTGCTGTATTATAAGGAGAGATCAAGTGAAATGGCGTCATGATATGGAATTGTAGCTATAGCGCCAAGTGGTCGTCAGGGTTGGCGAGGGCTTGGACCGCGCCGAATCGGGGAGGTTGCTGAGAAGGAGTTCTTGTGTTGGAGGAAACCGGTTGGAGGTTGATGGTGATGCTATGAGGTGTTTCGAGACGGTGTCATCTCGGTCACCAGGTATTGGCCAGCTGCAGCTCGAGTCCAAATGAATGGAGGCATCACCGGAACGAGTTCAGCATCGTTCCGAAAAGTCCCAGCACCTCTCCTACCAGCCAATGTCACGCTAATACCACCATCTGGGCCACTCTTCGGTGAGAGGCATTGAAAGCGTGTCAGAAATCTCGGTCCTTTCCAGTTCGAGCTCCAATCCCTCTGAGCAAATCCTTCATTTTCTTACCCTTCCCATAACTCCATTCCCCCATTCCAAGTCTCCTCTACTCCCCCCCCAAACACCACCTCCCCAACCCCATCAACACCGCCACCTCCCCCAATCCCTCCCTTACCCTTCTCCCCCTCTCCTCCTCCGTCCCCTCCCACCCCTCCCCCAGTACAACCCCTTCCAAACTCCACCCGCTCGCAGAGAGGTTCACAAACTCCCCCTCCACCTCCCTCGGCACCTCCCCAAACCCATTCCCCCGATCAAACTCCCTAAGGTAAAACTTCAGCCACGGATTCGTAGCCACGCATTCTTTCCAACGAGCAGCAGAGACAGAGGTGAAGAGCCAGCCGATCATGGAGCCCTTCGTGACGGCTGCTTGTTCCTTCCATTCTGTGTCGACGAGAGAAGTCCAGAGGGAGAGGCAGGACTTGAGGTTGTCGTAGAGTGGCGCAAGCTTCGTCTCGAGGAGGAGTTTCTTCTTGAGCAGCTCCATCTCCCCCTCCGTCGGCATTCCCGTTTTTGCCGGCCTCTTCTGCATCGAGGTCGTAACCTGCTCCTTTGCTGCTTCGAGGGTGAGGACGTGGCGAAACAGCGCCTCGATAACCCGCGCCAGGTCGGCGTAGAAGCGGAGGAAGCGGCGCGGGCCGTGGAGGTGGAGGGTCGTTGAGGCTGTTAGCTTCGCCCACGCCTGTGCTTCCAGCTCAGCGAGGCCGTACATCCGCGCCAGGGCCCAGATCCGCGCTTGGAGGAGTTTCAGCTCATGGCTTCGATGCTCGGCGGCGGAGGAGGTGGGGTGGTATTTGTTCAGGTGGGTTGAGTGGAAGGTCCAGGTGCCTTGTGGCTCGGACGGGTCGGGTTTGTCGTCGGGGTAGGAGCGGGAGTAGAAGGTTGGGGCGTAGGTTCCTCTGTAGAGAAACTCTATGAGACAAGCGAAAGCTTCCGGGTCGTCGTGGGGAAGCTCGATGGGGGTGGAGGTCTTCTTGACGTCGTCTCCAGGTACCAGGGCCAGCAGCTTCTCGTGGTTGGCTAACAAGGCGGAGTGGAGGGTGTAAGCGATCCGGGCCTCACCGACGAGAAAAGTGACGAGTGGAGATGTGATGATGGAAGCAAAGTTGAGCTCCAGTTTGCGATGCTCTTCAGTGGTTGCTTCTTTTCCTGAACCGGTGGATGATGTGGTTGTCGACGCCATTGTCTCTGCTCGACCTGGCTCGGGGCGTTTCTCAGACTTGACCGAATTCCCATCATCACTAGCCTTCTTTTTTGGCGGGAGTGCAGGTGGAGCTTCGGGAGGTGGTGGTGTCTTTGTCTGCGCTGGCGGAGGAGGCGTTATTGGGCGGGCAGAGTTCGTTGAGGGCTTTGTTGATGGCTTGGTGGAGATGCTACCGTTGATGGTATTTGGAGGTGCTGCAAGGGCACCGGTGAGTTTGGCGAGATTGGCGGTGCTGAGCGGGGTACCGATGTAAGACGGGTCGAAAGGGTTTAGGCGGGAGAAGGTTGGGGAGAACATTGTGGGGTTTGTATAAGTTTATGAAGTATGTCCGATTGTAGCTGTATCAGTTAGTTTAGTTGTAGTCTATAGATGGGAGGGCCTGCCTTCATCCTATATACCACCACCAATCTCTTCAGCGTCAAGCCCACTCCATATGTAGCCGGCCTCGTTTTCGCTGGTTAAGCCTTATACATATGTCGAGGTTCCAGGTTGCGAAAAGAGCAGTCAGCATTATCGGGGAAGGTGAAGCAACAGTTGTTCTGCATCAGTAGCATTGATTGCAAAGCCACTCGCCAGCACCGAACCCCGCAACTCAACGGGTACCCACCTCACTCAAGCCCCATTTGCACCTGCCTACCATGGCAACGATGACCAACTCATCCCTTCGATGAGAAGAAGACATCGTGTCATTGTCGACAACACTTTCAACAGCCCTGTTGCAGACACCGCGTTACGTGTAGAGCAGCCTTCCCAATAGAGCGCACCTTCTTTGGTAATGCTTTGTCAGGTTGGAAACATCCCGAAGGTACTTTATCGCCAGTCCGCATGCTCGCATTTGTGCAAATGTGGCGTTCTCTCGTGATGTGGCGTTCGTCGTCTCAGGTTGGCATCAGGGGAAGGGCTTGTTTGACAATGTTGAAGAGTGGATCAGTCATTAATGGCCAGGGAAATAAGGCTAGAGCATGTCAATATCTACTACACGACGAAGAAGGAGAGTAATATACATGAAAACAGCCACTCAGATGCACCATCGGTACCAGTGATATCTTGATCACCTTGACACCAAAGACGGCCCAACCCAATCGATGTTGATCTCATGTACGCAACTTGTCAATCCAAAGGCGTGCTTGCTGCATGCTGCTTTCAGGCCTGAAAGGCTAATACAGAGGAAGAAGATCTTGCTGATCGTTACGTTGTGGATGTTGACGAGTATCGATGGTGTGGTGGTGAGGTGAGGATCCGGCAAATTCCGTTCTCGCGAAAATTTGGTGATCGTTCGTGCTAGCGCTGTGTGTCGCCAGAACTTTCCGCCTGGAAATGAGGGGAGGTGAACGTCAAGTCGTCAACCAAGCAGGTAAGTGAGCTGTCAACGAGAAAAAAAGGAGGGGAAGAAAGAACGAAAGGGTTAGATGGACAGTTTAAAATGAGAAGATAAGGTTTGCATCAGTTAGTAAAAGAGGAAAGTGAAGCTTTCAGCTGGATGAGATGCGGTTCGAAATGCAAAGAAGAAGGTCGGAGAAAGCCGAAGCAAGTCGAAAGTCGAATGAAGCCGAAGTCGAAGTCGAAATCCGTGTCATCGAAGAAACAAAGTCACCATCAGTATCATCAGTCACTCACTCAATCAGACCAGACCAAAAAGTTTAAAACAGCAATCAAGTTTTCCATTTATAACCCGCGCCCCCGAAATCCCCCCAAAAAAACCAAGTCCCTCTCCGCGATTGACATCCGAATCCTAGCCCCCAAGTTAAGGATCCACCCGCCTCGCCAGTCATCACTCCGGCTAAGCAGACAAAGGAAAGATATCCACCCGAAAAGCTCCCCCAAAAAGCAAAAAGCAAAAACAAGAAACTTTTCTACATCAATCGCTCCCTAGGAAGCCTAGTTACCAGCTAGACCTAAGGTATAAAAGGAAGTTGTGAAAGATGGGTTTTGTGATATGTGAGCGAAAGAGAGGACAAATGAAAGTATGGGGAAGATAGAAGCGAGATTAGCAAATGTAAAGCTCGACAACTGTAAACAGGGAAAAGCAAATGAGAGATCCAGTCAACCAGAAAAACAAGGGCAAAACGATGGGACCAGCGCATTCCGAAGTCTCACCCCCCCGGGAAGTTTTTCCGATATCCTGTTAGTAAAAGCAAAAAGACAAAAACAATCATCTCGTAGTCTCCACTACTACTCCTTTCCGAGGTCCGGGCCAGCCTTCTCTCGAAATCAAGTACTAATCTAGTAGTACTCCTCGTAACCCTGGTATCCCTGTCCCTTGAGTTCCTCAGAGGCGTATCCCTGGATGAGGTTGTCGAGCTCAGAAGCGACGCGGTTGTAGTTGTCATTGTCAGAGACGGCGGCGTTCTCGTTGGCGTTCTCGTTGTCGTTCAAGTTCTCGGCATCGGCCTCAGAGAAGGCCTCGGCAGAGTTGTAGTTCTCGTCCTCGTTGAGGGCGAGAGCCTTGGCAAGGGACTCGTTCTCGTTCTCGTTCTTGTTGTAGTTGGCAACCTCTACAGCAAGCTCGTTCTTGTTGGCATTGGCTACCTCAATGTTGTTCTCGTTGGCGAGGATGTTCTTGTTGTCCGACTCGGCGGCTCCAAGACCGTAACCCTCACCACCGTGAGCATATCCGTGACCACCGCGGGCCAAGTTGGCGTTCTCGTTCTCGTTCTGCGACTTGGCAGCGGCGACGTTGTCATTGTCGTTCTCGTTGTCGTTGGCATTGTCAGACCACATGTCGTTGGCATTTGGAGCAGCCTCGGATGGGTAGTACTCGTACTCAGACTCGTAGGAAGAGTCCTCGCCGGCAGAGCCAGCCTGGTACTGGTTCTGAGAGCCGGATCCGTGAGAGCCCGAGCCGGAGCCGGAGCCGGAGTTGTACCCAGATCCGTAGCGGTCGTTGTTGCCGGAAGAGTAGCCTCCGTAAGAGGATGGAGCGTATCCACGGAATCCTCCGTATGGAGCTGGGTAGTAGCGGCCATAGGCACCGCGTCCACCACGACCTCCGCGACCAGCGACTGGAGATGGGGCTGGAGCGGCAGAGGCAACAGCGACGAGGGAAGCGAGGAAGAGAGCGGTGGCGGTGAACTGCATTTTGAAAGAGGTGGTTGTTGGGATTAAAGTGTAAAAGAAGATTGAGAAAGAGAAAGAGATCGAAGAGATCGAAGAATAGAGATCGAGAGAAGACCGGTAGAGACTGTAGAGAAGAGAAGACTGTTGTAGTAGTGAATGAGAGATGATTGAATGCGCTGGTGAGGAATCTAGAGGGCGCGGTATGCCTCCATACTTATACGAATTTTGGATGCCACCATACCAAAAACGATTCTGGTTAGCACCATACAGAAAGCGAAGGGACAGCATTGAAGTTTGCGACATACCCTGGAACTCTCCTCCGAGCTGCGATGGTTTTCGGACCTTTCTAGGCGTTGATGCAATGTTTGGTTGATGTTGAGCGTCGATTGGTTCAAAGTTTTGCGGACCTTTGGTGGATGAGAAGGTTAGGCCGGAGTTTGTTTGTCAAAGAGCGGAATAACAGTCGGCTTGCTTAATAACAAAGTTTTTCCGTGAATGGAAGATTCCGGAAGAACCTTTCGGCGTGCACGGGGCCACTTCCGGCTCGAGCGGATTGGAAAGGTCGAAACGAAGCCCGGAGAAAGAACTGCAAGCCAAAATAGAAATTGCAGAGCGACAAAGAAAGATGGAAACCGTCCGATAGCAAAGGTTAAGCCGTGGCTTGAGCTGCAGATCGCTTAGATGATGTTGATTGATCTGATAATCCATCTGTGAGATGCTGACTTTACTTGAACTATGCGGCTGCATGCATCGGCTTGTGGAACCTCATCCAGTCTTTAGTATAACCAAATGGAACTGTAGAAATATCATTGATGTATTGTATTTGTTAGATATGAAGGTACTGATTTCTGGGGGATTGGGCTTACATCCAACCTGTTAGAAGCATTCACTGCACTTTACGAGAAAATATGAGGCTCAAATCACGTGCCAGTGAAGGAGGGTTACAAAGTACTTACCAGTAGAACCCCGCTTGCTTTTCAGATCGTCGACGCGTCGCATGGCATCTTTACATCAAGGCTTTATTTTCTATGCATATTTCAATCATTTGCACTGGCAAATCCTACGCCTTGAAGCTATCACAAAGCGGCAGTTTGGGTGTGTCCTTCAGCATCAAGCTCCCTGACCAGTCGGGTTCGTTTGCAATTGTTTGCACTGAAGCGGGAGAGGCCAAGAATTAGAAGCCAGCGATGTGGCCAATGCACTGACCGTTAAATTCCCCAGCAAATCTTCAGAGGCAATCCCACCAACATCCTAATGGAAACACATTCGCTGCAAACATGGTCCCGAGCAAAGAAATAGAAGTCTTCACCGGAATGCCAGCAACAAGGGAAGGAAACCGAAGTATGGCCTCGTCCCTTGGAGCAATTGTCAACTACTGACTGATGATCCTATAGATCTAGTTCAAAGCATGTAAAGACAGAACACATGGCCCCATGGCCCCAAAATGCTTGAGCTTCACGTCTCCGGCTCACCCCGTCGAGCTAAGCAACTCCATCTTCGACTTCCTCTCCGGCAACCTAGACCTCCCGAGCATCTCGCAGACAAACAAACACCTCCGAACTCACGCCCTAGACCACATCTCGACAAAGCCCGGGCCGACTTCCGCCTCATCATGAACTCGTACCAAGGCACAACCCAATTCCTCAAGTTGTGCACCGTCATCAACTCAAGTGTCGGACATTGCTCGTCAGCTTCATGGCCTTTCGCTGCTCATGAAGCTCATATGGCCCGAACTCCAGATGTGAAGAGAATGCAGCGCATAGTTGGGTCGAACCGGGATGTCACCACATATCTACCTTGGAGAGTAGTACGAATCAGAGTGTGGAAGCAGGGATGAATCCAACTCAGACACTGGCATGGACGACGATTCTGGTTCAGATGACAACGATCAGTCGGATGGGATTGAAGCAGATGACGGAGAAGGTCTAGAACACTACGAAGAGGACGACGCTGGGCGATTCTGATCGCACCGAAGACGATATGTTTGGACATGGTACGTCCGTTTGGTGGTTCAGCGGCATGCAAATCTTTACCGATGGCGCCGTCGGAGGAACTCAATCATCATGGGACCCAGACTGGAAATTGAGGAAGGGGCATTGGCAGTATTTTGTGCTGTGTGCATTCCAGTCCAGTTCATATGAAAACTTCGTCAGAACTTTGGAGCTGATCTGTCCCACTCGGTATGTAATGAACTCTCGCGATTTCGGCGAAGACCGACGACCGGTCCGGGGGGCACTGGCATTCACCATTTACATAGCTGCAAAGTTGATCGTTGGCCCCGGATCCGCAGTTGACTGATTGAGTTAGTCAATCGAGATCATCTTACCCCGCTTACCCCGCGCAGCTCCATCTCTCAACATCCTCCACGTCAGGTCTACCGATCGCCAATGTCTGATACCAACACACAGCAATTCTCCGGCCCCATCTACTCGCGCTACAAAGCATCCCTCACCTACCACAGCGCCGACCCCTTCACCCGAGGCCCCCAGCTCGAAACACACACAGAAACAGCCGTGCTCCACCTCCTCTATTCGTACGGCTCGGACAGCAAATACGTATACGGCGTGGGAATCATACCTCCGCTTGTCGAAATAGCCGAGAAGTGTCTAGAGTTCTACTATGACGAACTCCGCCCATTCTATGCGTCTTTGATCGATGCTCGCCGAGAATGGGCCGGCTATGCACCGGGCGAGGACTGGCTGGACGAAGGAAGAAGACTGTGGAACGTTCGGGCGTTGGACGACTTCCTCCTGGTCCTTGCGCGGCTCGGTGGCGAGAAGACTCGGACGTCGGGGTTCCGAGAAAGTAGCCAGCAATGTCCAGGGGTGATCCTTGACGAGCGGTATAGGCGGCGCCTGCTGAGGTTGGAGCAGGTTAGGCTTGTGGCGATTGTGCTGGAGGCTCTGATGGGGGAGCTTTCCGGGATCATGACGAGCGTGATGGTGGCGGAGGATAACGAGGAGACAAGGACGGTGCTTAAGACGGGGGTTGTGGAAGACGAAATGAAGCTTGCGAGTCGGCGGATAAAGATGTTTCTTGAACGGTCGTTTATTTTGAATCCGAGGTTTCGATCACAGAGACTCGAGGCGTTGTTGCTGAGGCATCTGGAAAGCGAGGAGCTTAACGTGGGGGTTATAAGGAAGCATGATGAGATGGAGAGGAAGGAGCGAGAACGGTGGTTGTTGAGGAGACGGGCTGTTAGGGGGCATAAGCCGGGATGGCCGGAGAGACTCGAGGAGATGCACGATGAGGAGAGGAGGGGAAAGGTGTATTACTATGAACCTGCGCGGTTAGTAGTGGAGAAGAGGGGGCCGGAGACGGTGGAGGATATATTGGGTGGGTGGGTGGGTGCTTGGGATATGAGAGAATGAACTAATGCATTGATGTGCCATGGATTCTGCCATTAGATGTCGTTGAAGCAGCTTCAAGTTGCACGCGATTGAGCCGGTAACTCTCACCTCGGCACCTTCTTTGAAGCAGCCTGCAAATGGATGGGCCACGGTAAGTCTCAGCCTGAGCTGCCAGTGAGCACCCACCATTGAAATCCGACAACTTCAAAATTAAGAGATCCATACGAGCCCTCTACGAACAGTATATTCAACTCTACGTCTTCCCATCTACTCCTCATAAGAATACTACGTCCTTCTCTCCTCACCCGACGAGCAGTTCTTACGAGTACACCTTCATCCACGAAACCCCTCATCACAGTCTAACCCTGAAAACTCCTTCAGCTTAAGCATTGCTGTACGTACGAGTAACTTCCGGATCGTGGAATCACATCACGAATAAATACATCGAGATACGGATTGCATCACTCATCCAACCCAACGGTCCAACTGCTTCTCGAACACGTAAACATAGCCTTGGGTCTCAAGGTAGTCAAGCATAAGAACGAGTGGGGAAAGCCCACGGCGGTTTCGAATTCCTGATACCTTGAATAGGTGATCCAGCTACGTTCACGCATCACTACGTTTACCATCTCACGCATACAACCTCCGAGCAAACGAGTAGCTACGTAGCTCTAAGATGATGGAGGTGTATTACGTAAGAAGTACACAATGAGAAAACATGAAGGATCGGGGCATGCTTAGCCAATACTCTGACCTTAAGCAGACACGGTAGAAACTCGAGTCACCTCAAGACAGTGCAATCACGTCCGAAGAAGCACAAGAACGAGCTACAGAACCCTACGAAAATCTGCCTCGGGATCGCTACAACAAATCGCGGACCAAATGAATCACGTATGATCACCCACTCATTCCTCGACCGGCAAATTAAAGCATCTCACGCATATAACAGAGCTACAAGGCAACAAAGCCCAGGATCTCCGATAAGCACGTATTGATCACATTAGCTTCATAATCGCACTACGTACTAAGATATGTGGATCCCGGCCCAGGTGGAGCTACGAGTACTCTTTCAACTTCCTAAAGCTAGACTATAAGCACGAATTCCAAATGTATTGCACACGATTGATCGTACGACCAGGCGCCGACGAGAAGCAGGAAGGAATCGTTACCTTCTCCTGACTCATCCGTACTTCCCTGAATACAGTGCACGTGCGCACATTCGCCAACTGAACGATCTGCTTGCGAGTCCTAAAGTCATTTGCAGATGAAGATACTTAATCACGACTTCTGAAAAAAACAGTCTACGAATACCTTCTCCCAATCAACTGCACAACACGAGTGTTATTGAGCCAGACATTAGATTCAATCCTGGCGGTACGTGTGTAGACGCATACGTATATATCATACCGCGTTCGGAAATATTTAAATACGTCCAGCCACATGTTAAGAAGGCACGTAAAGAATACAAATCCGCCAACTGAACAAACTACGAGCATGAAGCGCGAATATTATCCTAAACTGACTGCTGATGAAGATCTTTCTTGGCACCGAAAAGAACAACATACGAGTACTAAGTTGGAATTCGATCCACCAGCCTGTAGGCGCTCCGCGCTCCGTCGTCCCAGTGACCGAGTACCACCTTCCATGGTCCGGGCTTGACGCCATAGCGTTCTGGAAACAAAGGAAGTAAGAAACGCATACGCTAAGAGACTATCCAGAACATGCACGGAAGTATTCAAGTCACGTACAGGAGGATGGAAGCATGTACTTTTGTTTTTCCATTTGGTTTTACGTATCAGCTGATCAGACTCAAGTAGCAACGCCGAGTTTCGAAACTCGCGCTCGTACATCATCCTACAGTTTTTATGGATCAAGCAGAGGCAAGTACGGTGACAACATTTCTTCTCTCTTAGGATACAGAAGAAGACACGAGATGCTTTTAAATTCATACTTCACACCACGACAATTGCTTCTCCCGTTTTTGTATCTTTACAATACTCCTCAGCCTTCGAACGACATTCAGGCTTGTGCACGAGCAACACTCCGTCAAAAGAGTGTCATCAAACGATTCATGACTTTCATAAGCGTTCACTTCTTATCACAATTGTACAATCGGAACAAAGATGCAGAGTTTGGTGATCAAAGTCAAATGGGGACGGGGCAAGGGGATGCAAGTTGCCCGATGCAATGGGCTTTACGTATGAGCTAGAATCCCGTTACAAATCACCGCGTACGAGAACATGAGAGAAGCATACAGGCTGTACCAACTTTCATTGTACGCACATAAGAACCGTCTTCAAGGACTTCTGTACGAATCATTTCTAGCAGTGCAACTGCAGAAGGTCGACCGATCACGCATTTGTTATAATTCTTTTAAAGTTTATAACTCGAAAAACGACAAAGATGGATCAGAAAAGAACGACAACTATTAAGGACGGATAAGAAGACTTGATTGTTGTACGAGAAGGAAAGAATCAAGTTCACTGGCAAAACGAACTAGCCGGACTGGCACTAATGCTCTACCAGTGTTGCTTTGTGGATTCACGTATCAGAATCTACCAAGTATGACAAGTATGAGTAGGAGGAGCGAAACGCAACCATACAGCTATCTTAGGAAGGTGGTTGGGGTAATAGGATGATTAAGTAACGTCTCTCGAAAGCCTAGCATTTACGCCGCAACTTTCTTGTACGAGATATCGCCTTGCTCTCCAACTCACAAGCTCAGACTTACCGCAATGATGTGGGAAGCTTTCTCACGTTCACAGCCCCACAGATGCCCCCTTCATATGATATTCAAGATTCCGCACAGGCTCACTCTAGCTCTTCAAAACGATCGCACGAGCACACAAAACTTGGCTGCATAGACTTTGACTATACGAGAAAGCAGTATTCCGCAAAGTCTTTTGTACGGACAATCTCTACCGTAATTGTGATTATCTACTTAGACAGCAAACCATTACGGATACATATACAACCCTCTTACACCTACTTGAAGTACGATAATAGGAAAGCTCACGTTGACGAAACGAGTAAGTGAATTCGAAATACAAACAAAGTACACGAAAACTTCGTACGTTATAAGATGACTGAGCATGAGAGAAGAAAGGGAGGACACGTACATGGGGATGCAAACTGCAAGTGCAGCGATGATGTCTTCTTCGTTTATGTACGAGAATGTAGCAAGTCTGACAAACGAGAGACTTCCGCGAGAGCGGAAGATGCCACGCACTGCCAGGAAGTGTCCGGCATATTCACGAGGATAAGTTTTACAAAGAGACCAGCCTAAGATCTCACGACTCGTACTCAAGTACTCCAAATCGAACCTTCCGACGCAGAATGTTTCGATTCCGTAATACGCTTCGAGTCGCGATCCGCCTTTTCGCCACTCAAGCTCCCGCACGAGCAGCTCTTATCAACTGTATACCTACGCACGGTCGAGTCGGCTCTGCCAAAAACCAAATCCTCCTACGTCTATACTGACTCCTGGAGAGCGACAGCATACGATCCATTTACTTCCGCATATCATTCGTATCCAGCATTTCTCCATCATCCGAAACATCCAGGCCAGGCAGAGCACGTTTATCCCAGGCAAACGGGGATGAGGCAAGTCGGCGGAAAGCACGTATTCACTATTGATTCGCATCGAATTCACAAGTAAGGACGCACTAGCTTTCAAACACGAGAAATCCCGAACAGATCCATTCAAGGCCTTTTCAGCGACAATACGATGGTGGACTCTACCGAAAGCGAAGAGTAACATTACCAGCTTATTACTAAGTACGTACCAAGACAGCATTTCATCCAATCTCCTAGTCTACTTCTTCAAACGAAGCATAACAGCACTCCGCACGGTATACACCCCTACGAGCCCATTTCCGAAAAGACCATAAGCATGCTACCTCTACACCCTTAAGATCTTCTAAAGCTCCCTACGACCACCAACGATCGGATCTATTTACTTCCACCTGGATGACAGTACAAAACGAGTAATGAAAACTACAAAGCCAGAGTGAAGATGACTCTAAGACAAGAGATGATTGGGTCGAGGTGTATATGGGGATGCAAACTGCACTGCCAGCGAGTATAAACTGATCCGTCTAGAAGTTCACGTACAAGAATTTGAGAATGTGCCAAGTTGCACACACAAGAGAGTTTTACGAACCGTACAGATTCACCCAATTCGAATACGTCTTCTGAACGAGTAATCATGATTGCGAGGATACACTTTCCTGAAATTTTGAATCTCAGCTTGCAATCGAGAGGTTCGCACGTCAAAGTAGTAGACTTTCCGACGCAGAATGCTTCAACCACACGCTCGGAATTTGTCTCTGTTTTGTACAGTACTTACATCCAGTTTCTTAGACAGTCAAACATTATCCCCTTCACACGCGGACACGAGCTTATTTCATAAAGCCAACTACACTGCTGACGGAGATTCATCTACCTGGGTGGACTTATGCAGTATTAGTAATACTGCATAAGTCCACCCAGGTACTTAATAGTAGTGCATAGCACTCTTATGATGGAAAGCTCTAAGTACTGGAAGCTTCAAGTTCGAATATCGGATTCCAGATCGATCCAATGCACGACTTGCACTCAAAGTCAAACTTCCTGACGCAAATTATCCGACAGGTCCGGCGGCATACGAGCTCATTTTGTAAACAACTAGTAGAAGAGGTCACGTACGTCCATGGGGATGCAAACTACACTTCTGAGGCGGATTAATCCAGCGGGTTTACGATACATACTTAAGTACTTATGAGAATTAAGCAGAGCTGAGAACGAGATAATTCTACGAGCCAGATACTTGTAGGTCCACCCAAGTTTCATTTAGCACGACTACGAGGGAAACCCTCTACTGGAAACTTCGGATTCCAGATTATGTTGCACGACTTGAACTCGGAGTCAAACTTCCTGACGCAAACGGCACCCAGATGCAAGAAGCGCTCGAAGCTTCCTCACGTCAGGTACTATTAATCGTACTCCAGCACCGAACAGCTTGAACCTACTCCTTGTTCCACGGCCAGTCGTTTCGCCACCGTACACGTTTCTACGAGTCCGCTCCGTAGTAAGTACCCAAAAGCGTTGCTACTATACCCTATCCTTCGGAGCGACAGTGAACGTATTTACTTCCCCATCCGTACTTACCATCTTATCGCGCGATCTTATCTCCCCACATCATCACCGCGACGTCATCCACAAATTTCCAGCACAACACCAAAACATCACCACCGCCGGCATCATCACCAGCACCACCAACGTCCACTTCGATTGTTCGGGTCAATCCTTCCGCTCAGCATTTCCAACTCGGCATCGAAGCCGCCGGCACCCCGAAAACTGCTCCGACTGCTTGGGCGAACCCCGCAATCGCACCCGAAGTCTCGCTTCGCCCCGCTATTCGTAGCCCGATACTGGTAATTGGACGTAAGACACTCGACGCTCATAAGCTCACCAACCGCAACAATGGCCATGCCCGGAAAGTTGAAGGTGCTGTGGTACACCTGGCGCTCGTTCCGTTTCCCCTGGAGATCAAAGTACTTTTGCGGTAAGCACCCTTCGGGATTCCTCTACTCCCCTCCGGCATCTCTCTTCTCTTTCGGCATCCCACCACACCATCTCCTCTCCCTGCGCCTCATTCTCCGCTCCCTTCCCTCTCCACCACCCCCCTCTTCCAGAACGACCTACTGGACACTACTAACTCGCCCCAAAGGCTTCGATCTCGACGGCAACACCTACTGGGAATTCAAAAACCGCCTGCACGTCTCCAAGCCGCGGAGGATCGTTCATTTGGTGGGCGGGAATAGGCATAGTGGTGGACATATTGTCGATCATGCTTATAACATGCCTCGTGAGTCTCCCTTCTGTTTTTCCTCTACCCGGAGTTCTCTACCTAAACCCATACCCTTCACCTCTTACCTCCCAGCTCCCTCCCAGCTCCCCTCCCCTATCCTACACTCCCCACACTCTGCTAACACGATCATCACCACCAGCACAATGGCTCCAGTGGCTTCGCGCAACCCGTCTCCCCGCCCCAACCATCGAAGAACTCATCTCCGACCTGCAACGCCGCGAAGCAATGAAAGCCCGTGCCGCGATCGCAGACGCAAAGTGGGAAAGCAAAGGCCGGATCATTGCCGGGCCCGAGTCGGTGGAGAGCACAATCGATCGGCTTGGTGGCGGCGCTGCTCAGAGGGCACGAATCGACGGCCAGGGACGGACGGTAACGGAGGCGACTAAAGCCGGGGAAGCCGCGCCCACCGAGGTTGGAACTAGGACGACCTCTTCGACTCCAGAGGCTGAGATGGAGGTGAAGGGGGAGGGGAAGGCGAGTAGTAATCCGGTTGTTGTGGAGGAGAAGGGCAAGCCGGCGACGGGGGAGGCGAGGGAGAGGGCGGAGAGGGAGATTGTGCAGGATGGGGGGGATCCTACGACCAAACCGGAAGATCCATGGGCGAAGGCAGATGCGGAACGAGTAAACAGCGATAAAGTCGAGGGGGCGGTTAATTTGGCTCCTAGGCGGAGGTAGAGCTGGGTGTGGGATGGAATGGTATCCGATGGAATGGGTTGGGTTGGGATGGCTTGGGATGGGGTCCAGGTAGTGGAACGGGCCGAGAGGGTGGCCTACGGCGAGGGATCGGCCGGCGGCTGGGTTGGATGGGTGGGGCCGAACTTCGGTACGGGCCTAGTTAGTAGAACCTTGTTTACGATAGAGATGGTCTTACATAGACCGATAGAATCGAGATGGGATCGTGAGGCATGCCAATGTACGATAGACGCAATAAAGCCCGATAGATTTATGTCAAGTCGATTACGATGCGATACCGGAGAGTTTCCAAATGGAGCGTGTCTGCAGTGTTCTCGGTGTATTTACATCTTCGTTGCCCCACTAAGTGGAGCCCTACGCCCTCACCATGACCCGAGTAGGAAGGTCCTTCGGAAGATAACCTCCCAAGGCTTCCATCATAGCTTCTGGAAGGTGTAATCCATCTCCAACCCCCGGTATCGCAGCAAGCTAGGCACACACCGTTTCACGTCACCCATATCACCCATGCGTGCCGATTTCGGCACTCCCGCTCTAGATCGGCCCGAATCAAAATATGCATCTCTCCCCAGCTCCCAAGCCTCCGCTCCCAAGCCATTACCGTTCTATCGCCCTTCTCTGCCTGTTCGACCCCAGATTCCACTTCCTTAGAGCCCACATTGGCAGCTGCCAAAGCTCCACTAACTAAAGAGCTGTCGGAACCGCCCGCCCCACACTGGCAACCTCAACCCCCTTCGATCGTACTTTACACAACAGGCATATCAGATGCGCTCCACCCATATCAATCTTCCTGACGTTACTTACTTATCGCAAGCATTGGGCGAAGGTATCGAGTAAAACCGCTACACTGCGGCGCCCAGCAGTGGTTCCCACGGCGCCGGTTCTCGATCGAGAAGTGACGTCTCTGGGCGCCGACGGTAACCGCTCTTCATGAATTCAACCTCCCCTGCGATGACCCGTCTAAAGTTGTTTGTGCATGTGGACTTCCACCCAGCTTCTCCTCGGAACCCGTCTTTCTCCTAACTAAGCCCCAGTGGAAAGCCCATGTTTCCATCAGGAATGACATGCTAAAGGATGCTAAAGGATGCTAAAGGATGCTAAAGTTGAACTGATAGAGGCGAATTCAGGCCCATGTCTACCCCCCTGTTACGGTGTGTCATTGAAATAAGGTTCGGGCTAGTTAGTGCTGCTAAAAATCTGGGGTTGGGAGCTGCGCTGCAGGAGCGATAGGATGGGTGGCGGAGGCAAATCGTCAAAGATTGCTGCACTTTGTTTCGGTGCAGAAGCGAGAAAAGGATGAGAGATATATAGGGTGCAGCCGTAAGGTTACGTTATGCATTGGAATTGACGGTGAGATGAGGCGGAACTAGCTATCCAGGAGAGGAAGACGCATCGATGGGAATGGGATCGATGGGGAGATAGATGATCGTTGCAGCTTGGAGCAGTTGGATACGAGGAAGAATCTCATCTGTGGCTCCACTTCGGCACTTTCAACAAAGTAACAATCTCATCCATCTCATCCAAGGTTCGGACTCCCCTTCCGGTCCATCATCGCTATCAATCGTGAAAGAGGAACCTTGAAGGCCTCGCCTAATGAATGAACTAGGAGAAGAGTTTGGAGAGATAAGCAAGCGAGCCAGTCGTGCATTTCCAATTGTCAACGACGATGACGGCTCGGAGGGATGATAGTGGCGAATGTTTGGACTGAGAAACGTGGTTAGCTACTGAGACACCAGTAGCGAGAAGATGGGCGTTGCATCTCATACGCTACAGCACAGTGAGCTCACAAATACTAGTATAATGAAGATGCTTAGAGATGAGTAGAGATGAATGTGAACGCTGAAGATGCCAAAAACTGAACCCAGTCTAGGTACTCGCAAAACCGCAAAGCAGAGCCAGCTGAGACGCTACTGTATTATGATATTTCCATACAAAGCTCCAAAGTCCCTAATAAGAACCGCGTACCGCACCGTAACTTTTGTTTTTCGCTTCCATGACCGCCAAATCATATCATAGCCAAAGTATAAGTAGAGAAGACATAGCAATCCCAATGCCAAAACATCCCAAAATAACAAATCAAACCAAGAGAAAAAAGTATAACTAAAAGATCCATTTTGATAAGTAGAGTCTGCCCAGTGCACAGAAAGAAACGAAAAGAAATAAGGAATATCCAGATAGCAGAAAAAGATCCCAAAACGAAATGAAAAACAAGCAAGGGTAGTAACGCCATCAAATCCTAACAATACACTAGCTCCCCCGAGCCTCATCCGCCGGCACGTCCACCCGAAGCCACGTCTCTTCGTGCTCGCGAGCTTGGTACCAGCTCCCCTCCCCCACCAGGGGTCCTTCCCTCTCCTTCCCTCTCCACCGCCAGGCCCCCCTCTACGGCCTCCCCTCAGTAGGAATCCAAACCTCCCTAGCAAACTCCTCCACCCCCCTCCATCCCTCCCAAATACTCCTCGCCGTCTCCACCCCGCCCACTCCCGGCGGGAAATACTCCTCTCCGCCACCTTCACGTCCGAAAATACGCACGATCCCCTCGAGCTGTTCCCGGTAGCCACTGGGGATCTTGTATTTCACCTCGACGACGGGGCTGTATTCATAGCGGACCTTTACGCCGAGCCCCGCAGAGAAGCGCTGGACGAACTCGAGGGGGGTGAGGAGTTCGAAAGCGAGGGGAATACTGTTTCTCATCATTAGCTTTCATCCTCACCATACAACCATCTTCTGCTGCCTCCCCGAGTACACAACGAGGAAAGGAAAAAAAGCACATACCTCGCACCCCCCCACTTCCCCACCCCATCCTTCATAATCTGCACCACACTCGGCCCCAAATCATGATCCACATCCAAAAACGGCAACCTCTCCCCCTCCGCAAACGGCGCCCTCCACGTCAGTTCCTCCACGCCCGCCTCATTCTCCTTCCACACAATCCCCCACAACGGAATATCCCACGCGCTAAAATTCTCAAAATAACACCCAAGGTACACAAACGTCGCCGGCAACCCAATCTGCCGCACATACCTCTCCACCTCCGCCTTCGTCCGCCAATACGGCAACCCCGGCAGGCGCCCGGGGGGCGGATGCAAGCTGTGGTCGGTTGCGGAGGAGAAGATGAAATGTTTGACCCGTTCCTTTTTCGCGGCGTCGGCTAACGCCTTGCCGATAGCGACCTCGTCGCCCCAGGAGGTGGTGTTGATGAAGGCGATGTCGGCGCCGCGGAAGAGGTCGGCGATGACGGAGTGGTCGGTGAGGGGGCCTTCGAGGAGCTCGACGTTTGGGAGGGACGCGAGCTCGTCGAAGAGGACGGGGTTGTTTTCGCGGTTGCGGAGCTGGGCGCGGATGCGGAAGCCGATGCT
>ML119824.1:32130-92503 GCA_003788565.2 Ascobolus immersus RN42
GGTGATGGGGCGTGTGGTCGTAATGGTGATGGTTGTTTGGGGGGAACGGTTTGGTGTTGTTTTTGTGGTGCTTGCGAAAAGCGAGGAGATCGAGTCAGAGGCTTCCGAGGGAAGTTACCGAGCCGTGTCTAGCGAAGTTCGTGTTCGTATCGCTTCTTTGCCTTGAACGTTGAAGGAATTGCTGCTGATTTTGTAGGCTTTCTGTTCAAAAACGTCGACCGGAGCTGAAGTGGTTCGTTCGTGAGTTTTCGAGAGCTCCCAGAATAGTGGTGAAATTTCCGTGACGGCGGGGCTTTTTTTTTCGTGTGTCGCTCGCTGCTTCTTCGTATTTGCTTTTTCCTCCGTTTCCAATTGCTGGCGTGCGGTGCGGTGGGTGCAGGTGCAACAGAAATACCCCAAACTCTTCAAGAATCCCCAGCAAAAAAAAGTGATAGAGAGAAAGAAAGATAGCAGAGATATCAGCGATAGCGATAAGCAAGAGGAGTAAGTACGTCGTCGTCTGCGTCAGGTGCTAGGCAAGGTTTCCGGAGTACAGTGCAGTGCAGTGCGTAGAGTAAAAGTAGAAGTGCAAAGTGAGCGGGTTGCGTCCCCTTCCAAAAGCTGCGAAATCGTGACTTTAAGTAACCCCCGGGACTACCTAATCGTGTGAAAGGGAGGAGCGTAGTTATCTCTGTTTCGAAGGAAAGGGAAAAAAAATTAAAAGAGCCGTGCCTTTTTGTGTGGGCGGGATGTTATCTAAACCCAACCCAACCCCAGCCCAGCCCAGTTGCCGCACAAGCGACGCTAATTTGGATTTGGCGGGGAGGAGCGAGGGAAGGAGATAAGTAGCGTCGCTAGCGATAGGTAGCTCGATAGTGGAGGCGCTGGTTTATGCTGGGGTCGAAGGTTCGAGGCTAGGAAGACAAGCTGACTGCAGTGCAGTGGAAAAGATGATGCTGATGATGATGGTGAATTGCGATGTGAATTGACACGATGGAAATCAGGGTCGGGCGTGCCCGATGCTGTTTCGTAATGGATTTTGATGTGTCGGAGGAGCAGAAGCTGGAGATCGTGACTGAGGAAACTGGAAAGCGATATCGTGACACGGGCGTCGAAGAATGTAGGCAGGCGGAACCTTTCCAAGTAAAACCCACAAACTCGGGGAGTGCGGAGGGTCTTTATAATTCCCTGACATTTTCACCGACACCCTACTTTAGGTACTCGAGCGACAAAGTACAAGTATGGATCGATGGAGGGAGGCAGCAGCGGTTGGGAGGAGTGCGGCCATGACTGGTTCGACTCCATACCCCAGCATGTCATGACTAACGAAAACTCCCCCTTCACGATCCTTTCCCATCCTGGGGCATGGGACTTGTCTGCTTTTCGCTAGACCTCACCCATTTCGCATTATGGAGATGGGGGAAAACACCAACAGAAGCATCGTGACTTTTTTTTTTTTTTTTTGCTTTCCCTATTCAGAGCCAGAGCGGAAAGGGGAAGGAGGGAGTCCAGAGCGAAAGAGGGAAGGGGTTTGCTTCCCCACGCTTTCTCAATGGGATTGGACTTGCATCGTGAGCTTGAAGGGTTTGCTTTGCGGAGAAGCTGGACTGGCGTGGAAAGTGCATGAGTGGTGGAGAGGAGAGCTGGGGGACGTTGCTAGCCGTCAAATCTGCACGTACGGTAGCATCGTGGACCAACTGCGGAGTCGAAGAGGAGAGTGGATGATCGAGAGTGGGCGTTGATCATGAACGGTTCACCTGCACTGAAAGTTGATTCCTCATACCAGCAACTTGGACTCTTCATGCTTCTGCTCGGATAGTAAACAGTATCAATATTTCATTCACACTTGGGTCCAAATCTGCATCTCTCGTAACCCCAAGTCTGTGCTCACAAAACCTCCCTTCAACCCTCGAAATCTTCACCTCATACAAAGTATGATGATTCTACATGCAAACCTGGCAGCGCCCGAATCTGCACCCATGAACCACTGTACAGCACTCTCGACTCCAACTCGCTGCAAAATGTTTCGAAAACGACTTGACAGGACGCGACCCGTTATCAGTTTCCACCCGAAACCGGCAATCGGGCTGCACAGCATATTGCTGTGCCATATGGCCTCGATATTGCTTGCCTTGTCTTGTGTTGTGTTGATGAGCTCTCACTTTCTAGAATTCTGATATGGGTTCATATGATTGATATGTACCGTACAGGGACACCGAGATTAGAAGGATGATAGAGCCGTGGAAAGATAGAGCCGTGGAAATACTGGAAGAAGAGGGTGTAATCAGCCCTGCCGGAAGACCCTGCGAAGAAGATGGAGGGAAAAGCAGCGCTGTGGGGAAACGTACCGGAAATCTAACTTAGTGGTGGTGCCGTCACGAACTTCCTATCGTGACCCGCACTTTCCTCCTTCGTGAATTCGAAGTTTCCATCCTACTTTCGGGAGTAAGTTTGGCGGAAAGTGTTTTGCAAATTTTGATTGATGGCTTCTCGTTCCGGTGGGAGGATGTTTCATCACCCGTGACGAGTGGAGGACGAGATGCCAGGGAACGTACGGCTACCGACATCCACGGTTCCGCTCGGAGTGGGAGGTTCGGCGAGGCTTGGGGGGTTCATCCCGGGCCTGGTTGAGAGTTACAATCTCAGCGAAGTTTCGAGAGCTTCTATCAGTCAGCTCAGAAAATTCGATACAAAGATACAGAGATTGAACATGAACTGATACCTCCGTCATGAACTGATACCTCCGTACAGATACAGAAGTGGAAGCCTCATCTTGGCCCACCTCTCGGCCCTCATCTTCATCCTTGGTAGTTACCACCCTGCCTGTCTGTATCCACAGAGATCTCGATTAACCCCAACGAGGGACGTCATGTCAGTTCATGTCTGAGTAAGCACGCACGCACTGCATAGATTAATGTTTGGGAAGGGTTGGAAAGTGCCGTCCGCCGGATGGGGTGGAGGAGCCGAATCAGATTGATCAAACTTATCTCTGAGATTTCCAAGAAACAATTGCAACAGGAAGGGTTGGGATTGCGTTTGCATCAGATTGCACTGCAGTGCACAAATGTTGAAGTTGAGCCGTATCAGTAAGCAGAAGGCTCGAGTGAGGCTTGCACGAAGTATGTCGGATTTGACTTCCTAAACGTTGGGTTGAGATGAGAGAGGCTTATCGGGCGGCGATTCATATCCAGCCTGCGTTGCGTTGCGTTGAAGTGATTCGAGATGGCATTCCGTTTGCCTCTCATCCCTTCCTACCCCTTACACTCGGGAAGGGGTGTTATCTTGGAGATCATCATATCCCAACTCTCAGCTCAACAGCTATCAATCATCCTCAACACTCCAAACGTACATCATGAGGTCCGCAATCTCCAATCCAGACAATCCGTCAACCCACCCAAGCCATGTCGTCGACCCCACCATTCCCGAACCGCACTCGGTCGGGGTTGGCACAAAATAACCTTTTTTGCGGAGAACCGCAAGCTTATCGCGACGGCAGCGCCCAGACACTGAGCCGAAGTATGGATCCCCACAAGTTGTCAAAGATAGCGACGCGTCGACGGAAGTGCCAGTGGAGTGGAGTACATACTTGGAACGTATGGAAGGTTCTGGGAGGTGTCAGCTGTTATCTTCACGATGCGCAGATTCTGCACTGATAAACGTCTGAATACAGTGCAGTGCTGAATAGCGAACTTCTCTTTCAAGCCTCTCTCTCAAGCTCGTGCATATCGAAACCTCACGTCACCAGAGGCAACGAGCAGAGTTTCCTTCACTAAATCCTTCACCTCACCTCTTATCAGGAACCATATCTTTCGTCTAGGCGACCATGTCCTCATATGGTATCCTTGACGTAAAATTCCTCCAATTCACCATCTTTTTCTCCTGCTGTGGAATTTTTGGGATTATTACGTCAACTGACGACCCAGCGCAGCTGCTGTTGATGGAGAGAAAAAAAAAGCTTTTTTTGGCGTCTGTCGTACAGTCGCTAACCAAACCACCGGGACCAACGACTTTTTCGGTATCAACCTAGCACCACTTTACGAATGAAGGAGAAGGAAGCACGTGTGGCTTGTGTGCGATGTTGGAGGAGGAGCAACGACTCCTCCGGAGTTGTAGAATACACATTCTTCCGCCGTTGCATCTGCTGAGGTCAGGAAGAGCGGTCCAGCCACGGGTGGACGGGCTCCTCCAGGGTATCGTGAGGTTTGGGAGGGCTTATCGTGACTCGATGGAGTCGAATAAAAAAAGTTCACAGGATTGCAGGTGAGAAGAGCTCGAGCTGAACTTGGGTACAGGGAGGAGCGAGGGTTTGCCGTTCTTCCGGAGTTTGAGATGCTGTGACTTTGCGAAACGCATCACCATCTTATTACAGCAAGACAGCAGCGAAGAGCATCGGGCATCGCATGTCATGACATGTCATGCCATGGAGAGAAGAACATCGACAACTCCGAGATGCGCATCGAGGTCGCGATTTCGACATCTTGATGTCACTTTCCCAGGCACACCCGCTGCACTTGCTCTGCGAGTTCCAAGGTTCCAACTTGACTTCCAAGTCACCGTACAGGGCTGCAGGAGCAAGTCTGCGCCTACTTCCTACAAATTCGCGATTTGGCGCCGCTTCTACATCTCAGAACGATATAGATTCGTACTCCCATCACCATCACCTCAATTCACCCTTCTCCCCTTCCTCATCCGAACCTCACGAGTCTCGATCCAACACAACATACACATCCCGGAGCCCTCCTCTCGTCAAGATCGCATGAACGCTCTTCTGCAGAGTCTCAACGCTGCAAGTCGAGCTGTCACTTCAAGTACCTTGCTAGTCCAAATCCGGCAACTCCTAGCCTCGAATCTTCCCCACATTCCTACAGGGCCCTCCCGCAGCGTGCATTCGAGATCTAGACGGTCGGAGAGTTTAGCGTTTTGAGAGCGTTGGGGAGATCTCCGCGGACGTTGTCGATTCGGGGAATCCGGGCAATGTTGGTGGATTATGCCGGTGGGATATGGTACGGGGTGCGGTATGCGGTAAGGTGCTGGGTTCGGCTCCGGGCGGCTCGTAGGTAGGTGTGCACTTGTAACTGGAGTTATGTGTACTAGTAAATTCCAGCCTGGAAGAAGCTCCGAGCTTGGATTCGGACTCAGAAGTGTGATTGCACGTTGCTTCTTTTGACTTGCGATGAGCTTTAGCTTCTTGATATGTGCTTCGAGGTTTCCAGTGCCTTTGGTTTCAGTGGAATGTATTAGAGTGGATGGATGATGGTACTACCGCTCATGCCATATCAGCCTGGCAATACCGGTCTATTTAGTTGATAACAAGCGCTGAAATCATGAGGTTGTAAGTAAGTATGTTTACATGTACTCCGAATTCGAGAAGCATGCATGACAGCCATGGGTATGTACAAGTACTCTTCGTCCTCAACTATACATATTTCCCTGTTATTTCCAAGTACTTAAGTACTTAAGAGCATGTACGAATGTTCTCGAGATGTCTATTATACATATCATACATTTTGATAGAGCGTTCTCAGCACACTCAAAAGTAATGGGCTTACTTCCGAGCCGCTCATATATGCATATTCGAACCTTCGTCTAGATCTGTGCAATAGCCAGTGCCTTTCGGAAAGAGCAAGAATATAAGTACTTATCCAACTCCCCAAGCGCCTCCTTATCCGCCCTTCCCTTCACTCCCGCGCCTGTCCGACTCCCTTGCAACCGCCAAATGGCGGCAACTTATCGCCATCATACCCGGGCCCAGAATGCCAATATAATATCCCTGAATGGCCAAGCCTCCCAAGCCATCCTCCCAAGCCTTCATCTGATAACGAAAGGGGCACCTTCTCCTTCCATATCGGCATAGTAATCATATCCATCAGCCGACCAAAGCAAGGGCCAGTGGTTGCCGGATACCGATAAACTCTACTATCATTTAAGGCAGGGCCTATCCTGGGCATCATATGGATACAGCGGGCGGAGAGACAACCAAGATCTCGAGATTGAAGATCGCAACACCCGGTTCGAAGGTGCTCTTCTCGGGGACCTTGGTTGACGTGATGTCGATAACAACGGCCAATCTATTCAATGTATATTTCATTTCCTCCCTACTACCGTTCAACAGGGTCGTTGCTATCTGGGTTGATTCGGAGAAAGTAGCCGTGAAACATTCCTGGAGCGCCTCGAGGGCAGACAATCTTAGAAACTTCGTTTCATTAAGGACAGTACTTTGGAAGATAGACGATAGACGCCGTGCAGATACGAGCCCACACCGTGAACGATTGCGCCAGAGGGAACTGCAGCAAATCTCCGATCTGATATCACTGTCTTGGGAATTGTCCGTAGGGCAGTCCCGTACCGAATTCGAAATGGCCAGATACTAGCTAGCCCACCTGACAGCTGGTATCCCATATCCGATGCTCATCTCACCATCTGGTAGTGACTTCGCCAGGCAAGAGGTCAAGGTCACGTCTATGTACATACGCTGATAGCTTCTAGAATGGTGACGTTGATAAAGAGGGACGAAAACGGCAAAGCGCCAGCCTCGAGGCAAGAGCCGCCCAATTCATCCCGTTGCGTTTCAAATCCTTATCTTTGACATCATCCACCCGTTTGTGTTTCGCCAGAACCTCCTCACCACAAAGCTCTGTCTCCAATTTAATATTTGAGAAGCTGAAACGTCTCAAGCTGCCTCGTGAGCATCAATGATAATGGTATCTATCAACCCCAGAATTGGTTCAAGCGCAGGCACAAATGAGCCATGGGGATGAAAGATAGTATCCAACCCAGCCTGAGCTGTGTAGCCCCATTCCGTTTGCACCGTTCTGTGCCTGGTAAGGAGTATGCCGTGTCCCATACCATCCCTTACTCGGAACGGGAGCGGCCAATCGGGAGGTTTCGTTTGTACTTTGCACTGCCTTCCGAGGTCAGTGGCGAGCCGTGTCGTGGAAGTAGGATGCGGTACCTTATCAAGTACGTACATAGAGTGACAGGTCGACAGTGTTCGAGAGTACATTGGTCGAGCTGTCAAATCAACTACCAGAGACATATCGACTTGCCTTTCAATGCTCAGGTATCACCAGCGTGACTTCTCAGCTCCCAATCCTCCGGCTTCGGAGCAACTCACACGAGACACATCCAACCCACCCGCCGAACCCGTATCTTTCGGTAACACAACCCCTTCCGAGCCAGTCGTGCCGTACATAATCAAAGACCACTACATACTCCTTCGACGCCTTCCGAGACTGATGATATGTATTACCGAAGCACCGGAACTGAAAGATGACATTCACGGGAGCTCCTCACCCATCCAACTTGAATCCAGATATACATAGATTTGTTTCCAAATGTTTCGAAGATATGGAGAAACGAACCTGCAGACTGCAGACTGCAGACCGCATGCGCCTCCAAGGAACGTGCGAAAGAGCACGGGAGTTGTGGTTCTTGTGGAGGATCGGCATGCATGGACAGGGATGGACGGGCTTGCTTATCGGTGACGGTGTGTCGGGTCGAGGTTGTGAAATGAAGTGAGGTTTCGTCCGACCGTGATTGAAGATGATGGATTTGCAATGTTTCAAACTCGCTCTCGAGGGTTACTTTGATTTGCTTCGATATTGGTGAGGGTTTGGTGGAAGGCTTGATGTTATCGTGAAAGGTTCAAGTCGTGATGCCTGGTGAGAGGTAGCTGGGCTTGAAGCTCAGCCTCGAATGGTGGAAGAGATATGCCTATCTAGCATATATATGACATGTACGTTTGTGTGGCGGAAGTGGTACGTCGTGCTTTTCATGATCAGCGGTTCGGAATGATACTCAGGTATCTTTGTGCCTAGTAATACCACAGAATGGGTATGAATTAATCGAGCTGAGCAAAACTGAAGCTACTCTTACGTCCTATCTGGCACCCAATGACACCCAAGATCTACTTATGTACTGATATGGAATATACGACTCTGTCCGGCCTGCATAACTCAAAGCTGTCCGAGCTGGCCAGTACATATTGCACTTTCGACATTTTCAAATTTTCACCTGCCCAATGTCGCCTTCAGCATGCACCTGATGAGCATTCAAAATCTCAAATTCGACATCCAATATGCAAGCCTTCCATATCTCCTGTACGTACCTGCTCACGAGACTGCATGTCATCATCGCCTCCTGCACCGTAATCAAAAGCAATCTCAACGGTGCTGTATGTACCGTCAAGTTAATCAAGGTTCGCACCTTCAATCCTTCCCAATCCGTCTTTCCCACTTCCGAGGAGATGCTCCTCCAGGAATGAGATCAGTGCCCTTGCAACACAACGCAAATTGCATGCAACCATCATGGATTGGTCCGTGTGGGAGCGCTTCGTTTTGCTACAGGCCTGTTGTTTCTATTAGTAGGTCCGAGTCGTGAACCCTGGTTGGCGACAAAGATCGGCTCCTGTGTGGGTGTGCAAAACCAGTGCCGATGCAGGGATTCGGGGCAGGGATTCGGGCCGAACCAGGTAGGCTCGAGCTCGTATTGAGGTTGTGTACCGTTGGTAGCAGCTGGGCTCTCCAAATCGATAAAAGTCCGAGATATGATTTACTTCCGTATCAGTGCAAGCCGCACAAATCAACGTCAAATCCATTACTATCCCAGATAAGAGATAGCGCCCCCCCTAGCATCACCCAGCTCTAACGACACATCGTTCCTCTCAGCACATCATACATACATACAAACCACCTCTGGTATCCTCCGTCCCTCAACACAATTCACCTCTCATAATCCACCCTCGTAACAACCCCCTCGTCCTTATCTCCAAACGCAGATCATGAGCTCACCAGCTCCACCAACTCCCTCATGAACCTCGTTGCCATTCGGTCAACAACCGACCGTTTACGTAACTGCCGAGGCAGCGCCGCACCGGGCCGAGGACTGGGGGAAACAAGCTCCATAGGCACGCATTTGTCCGGGTGGTTGACGCAAGAGAAGGGGAGTCGTCGGACATCTGCGATGAGCTAATGGCCGTTGGTATGTACGCCAGGCCTCGTGTTTGTATGTATTCTCGTGGTGGGGAGGGATCTGTGCGGTGAGTTGCTATGGACAAGTAAGTACACATATGCATATGTAACAGTTAGCTAACATGAACTTCTTTAGTAGGGGTCCAGCGAAGCCTACTCTAGGGGCTACCGGCGAGATCCTACCATGCTTTAGACTGCCGGTAGTGGTGGTGAGCTTGCACATGCCTCCGTCGTTTAGCGGTACCTAGCTAGTCGTGTCGGTCAGCGCTTGGTTCATAAGCCGAAGTCTAGAGTGAAGATCCAGGCGCACCGTTCACCCAGGTTGCTGGGTATCCTCTGGTAGTTGGGAGCTATGATAGATACAAGTAGCTGCAGAATTGGTGGAAGCTTAGTTGTTCACTGGCTCGAAAAGCTGCATGGATGCAGTCTGGAATTGCCGTTTCGAGGTGAGCGCTCCGCAAGGTCCGGCGGATGTTGCGGGGGACGGATCAAGGGGATGTAGGCCTGTTTGGGAAAGTCCTTGCATGAGTAGCTGATGGAAAGTTAGGGCTGAAACATACGGAGTGCAGTAGAGATTTGGAAGCCTTCTGATTCATGCTCCGCACGTTGACGGTCTTCCAGCTCATTCGAACTGCGGAGCATTTTGGGTAAGCTCCTTGCGGGTCGAGTCGTTCTTCTGTCATCTCCTGTTTACCTTGCCAGTGGTTCGAACCGGTTCATGCATCCAGGCCAGACGATCGATCACGTTCTCCATAATCGACAATCTCAGGGTAACCATGATCCGCATCACCGCCCTTCAAACCATCTGAAGCACCATCGAACAAAAACAGCATCAGCTTCCCCGCCAGCTCTCCAATCGTGAATCTTGCATCCTGCCCAAGTCACAACATGCACCTTCCCACGGCTACCCGCCTGCGCAGCCTGCCTGGCTGTACTTGTTCGATTCCAATTCGTAGGTGCAAATAGAGGTACTCCTGCCGGTGTGGTGAAAGCACGGCGGCTTGCATGAGCGGAACGGGTTGACGTCAATTGAGAGGACGAAAGTTCCGAAGGTCTGTTAAACGTGGGAGGTTGTATGGATGTCAGTGATCAGTGCAGTGGAGGTTGTGATACAAGCCGCAGGCTGGGTTCGTCCCGAGATGGAGTCATACAACGGTCGATATGAACGCATGGAGTTGAGGATGGCGGATTCCGGTCGTGGGGGATGTCATGGGAGTGCTTGGATGTTGGTTTTGCTTGACGGTGCAGCTTCTGCCATTGTATCGGGTCCAGGAGGGCGCAAAGAATGAGCATGTTGTATATTTGTTCCTGGTAGAGCGTTGGCTGTGAATCTCCACGAATACCAATAGTAAACTGGGTACCATACCGTGGTACTAGCCATTGCATATCCCATACCTCAACCAAGCGATGCATCTTCAATCAATCCAACATCTCCACATCCAACCTCACAATCCAATCCAAAGCCGTTAACGCTGACTCCAACCTTCAACTTGAAGACAGCAACGGGAACGTCCGTCAGCTCATGAGAAACGGTTTCTGCCTTTCCGAACCGAATCAAGGAAGAGAACCGTCAACGGAACTTCCCTTACTCTTTTCGCCAGCTTCCCATGTCATCGGTTTCCAAAATATTCACCATGCCGCCCAAACACCGCCCTGGGCGCAACAACCGCCAGCTGCCTCGCTGTTACGTAAAGACACGTTCCATGCTGCATTTGCATCTGCATGGTTCCTGCACCATAGCCATATTTTAGCGAACTTGTGAGTCTAGAATATGCGACACATCCCGGCTGATGTGCCATCAGGAAAAAATGGAGCCTGTTTTGCCCAAGACCCCACCAAATTTTCAGCCCTCACCAAACCCCTTTTGGCCACAGAAACGTGATGCTCACATGCCCCTCAAAACACCTGCGCTATGCTGGAAATGGGGCACTGAGGAATCCTGAGCCGGGCGCTGGGCGCCCGGGCGCTTTCGCTGGCTTGTAGGCTGCTTGGTGGGGTTGATAATGGATGCTTATTGGTGCCCATTTCGCGTTCTGCAAACTGTATGGACTTGAGTACCTTTATACAGCGGTACTACAGCATACACTACACTGTACCCGTCTCCAGCAGGCGTGGGAATCGGTGGCGATCAGTTGTGGATGTGGGACCCTAAGCGGGCTACTTGGTGGAGTCGCTCTTTGGGACTTCTTTACACACTCCCGAGCGCACGGCAGGGCCAGATTGGCGATGGGCTATGCGCCGAGGACCAAAATACAGCTCAGCGCCGCACACAGGTGCTCAGGACTGCTTAGAGCAGCTCCCAGCATCTCTGCGGCTCCCGGGCGAGCCCGGTGGGTCGGATCACCAGCGAGGGGACTTTCCCGTTCTTCGCGCCCTAATAAGGCATTCACTCATAGCTACAGTAACTCATACGTACTTGGTTATGTACATATTGTCGTAGCACATAGCAGTAGCAACGGTGCCCTTCCAGCTCGACCACAACGTGCTCTGAAATCTGTTTAAACATACGCCAGGAAAAAACGCCGATTTTGACCCATTTGCCCCACCGTTTTCCACGTTCCCACGCGTGGTAAAAACCTAACGACAGGATGGAAAGAGTGTCGATATGTCCATATCAGCCGACGCCAGCATGAGCTGTTACATGAGCAATGACTGCAGTCCCACCAGCTTAACGGGTAGGGTGGATATTCTGATCTCCGAGTGCGGCAGCCCGTCACTGGCACGACCACGCTAGTCCGTAAACGGGGAGCTGGGGAATCCTCAGGCAAGCGCTTAGCAAGACCAAGCCTCTAGTCCCGAAATGGGGTGCTGCGGAATCCCAAGGAGCACGCTTTTACTTGATGAGCACCACTCGACACTGCTCGGATGGGCTGCAGAAAGCAATATGATACTATACGACAGTGCGCATAGATGCCCTGTTATCTGATACATGCCCGACGTGCAAAATAAGAGCTGGACCAGACCGATTGGCTCCTAGAAGCGGGTCGGCCTCACAAAACAAAGCTTCACGCTATGTAGAATGTTTCTTTCGGTCTTGCCACTTAACCCATACTGTATTTTTACAGAACGAGGAAGCGACCTAGAGACCTTTCCGCGGCGTAGGAGTACGTAAGGCTAGGTCGCCATCACCCAACCGGCCTATTTCCGGTGTCTTGTTGCATAGTTTTGCTACATAAGACAATAATGATGTATTTCGGTATTCGACGTTTGACCTTGATCAATTGATCATCGTCGCTGAATCAATATTACCGGTACAACTAGACAGTGAAGGAAGGCGATATGGCAATGCGGGCGCCTCTAAAATAGACAGGAGTGCAAAGACAGGGCAGGAATCCACTATGGTGAGGAGGAACGATACAATGGCTTTGTAAACTATAATGGCGATGAGTATTCCCAGGTGCCCTCATACAGACTAGCGCGATCATGGTGAGTGTGGGAATCCTCAGCACCACACATACGGACTAGCGCGGCCGGTGTATGAACGTGGGGATTCCCCAGCACACCACGTTTAGACTAGCGCGGCCGTACAAAGATAGGGAATTAGAAACTATTGAAATACCAGATTTGGCTTGCCTGCTCTTTATAAGCTTATGCATACAACTTATATGCACCTATTGAGAAAGCAGGACCAACCTCCCAATCAACCGTTTGGACCGGATGTCGTATGATGCAATTGTAAAAGGGAGTCTCGCAAGTCAAAAGGGGGTAAGTAACTAAGCGCGAACCCTATCGCCAGCACGGAGAGCCCTTTAGAGCGGCTCTAGATAGCTCTAAGCAGTATAGAATCGTACTGATCAGGGTCTGGGGCTCACCTCACCAGGCTGAATTATATACATTGAAGTTGGGTTCACACGCACATACGAATAGAAGGGCAGTGCTACAGGACTTCCTACCGCCTGCGTAATTAAAACCAATCGACGCCACGTAACAATATACGTACGCCTGGTTTAACATCTAACGTAGAATTGAATAAGGTCGATAATGGCCAGCGCAGGAGGTGAATTCAAATACACGTATTCACACCCAGTTAACGTTATTTGAACGGTTATCGGATCTATAGATCGGCGCGGCACGCTAATCCACGTTTGGGGTGCTGAGGAATCCACAGTCATATGACGCATTCCAGGCTAATCCGAATATGGGGTACTGAGGAATCCGACTCAAATCCATATTTGGCAACCTGTGGGATTTTGAAGTGACTAGGTACCTACTTAAGTACTTACTTACTTGGTAGAGAGGGATTTGTGACGGATTAAGCTTATAAGTGAATAGTTATATTATAGTTGCCTTTAAGCTACTTCTATAGTACTCCCGGGCAAAGAAAATACTTACTGCATTTCAACGTCAGAGTCGTCGTTGCAATTGCTGCTGTCCAACTTCAAAGCGTTCAGTTGTGGTATGAGTTGTAAGACTTGGGGATCATGGGGGTTCAGGTTCAGGTCCTCCATGGTCTTAATAAGCCCAGCAATGACCGGATCCACGTGTTGCAACTGGACGGCTGTGGTGGATGGAGCCGGAGCGTATTGCTCCAAGCTGGTACGAGAGGCGGAGGCGGGATGTGGTGTGGAACTGACATGGGTTGCTTTGTACTGCTTAATAGCCTCAAGGGCGGCCGCTCGACGTTGAAAATGGACCGCTACTATGGCGTTTTGCTTCAGAAGCTCAGTAGATGTCGGTATGGCGGAGGGTCCACATTTGGCAAGTATTTCAGCATGCAGACGGCGTCGTTCTGAGTTGGCACCTTCGTAATCTGCTTCTGTAATTATTGATTGCATGATTAAATGGCCCCATTGTGTCGCATCGTGGGGAAGGAGGGTAGAAGGCGTCCCCGCGGGGTTGCTGCTGATGGCATTAGAGTTGTTGCTTGCGCTCATTGTGAATTGGTAAGTACGAAAGCGACCGAGAGAGTTATAAAAGTCGAAGATGTAAAAGTTGATGAAAGCGAGGAGATAGTTGATCGAGCTGAGAGTATTTAGGATCGAAGATGTAGAAGCTGCAATGGTTGATGAGAAAGAGGCGATATGGTTTAGTTACTTAGGACATCGAAATGAGAGGCTATATGTAGGCAAATGGTGCAACCACTGCAAACGGCTTTAAGTCGAAACACATTCCGAAATCCCATGAGCGTTTAAAGGTAGCTTCCGGAATGCAGTTTGGTGTCAAGAACGATTGATTCAAGTTGGGGAATGGAGTATCACTGGGGATGACATTGTTCTTGCAACGTTGGCATTGGTTGGAATGGCTCGTATGGGGCATTCATGCCTTGACAAAAAAGAAGTAACTTGCGAAAATGAGCAGAGTAACAACACTATCAGATCTTAACTAAAGAACTATACAAATTGCGAGTCTATAAGCTTAAGCAAAAGGAAAACAAAAAGCAAGGCAAAAGGAAAACAGAAAGCAAGGACGACGAGGGAAAAACACGTAAGCAAAAGGAAAAACCCAAAAGATAGGACGACGAGGGCACTACAAGGGCACACCACGAATAGATTGCTCGTCGAAAGCCAATAATCCACCCCGGCAAGCTGCAAGCCAAACGTTACCATCAATTCTGATCCCCATCATCCTGGTTCCCATCGTTAACGTCCTCTTCCTCCCACTCTGTGCCTGTTAAGCTTCTCCAGTCCTCCCGGATACGCTCCAGCTCTGTATTTCGCGTCCACGGCATACACAACACCCAACCCACGTCCATCCAATCATCCATGATCACCCCATCAACAGCCCGTTTAGTGCGGGGGTAGTTGGTCCAACGCCCCAAAATGATTCCCTCGATCAGGCTAACCGGGGCTTGTATTCTGTCGTCAGGTCCAAGCCGACGATTGGCAGCAGCTCGTCTAGCATTAAGTGTTCTAATATGACGGTCTCATGTTAGACTGAGAACAGATGAAGATGCTGGGCGACTTACTGATTGTTTCCAATGCGGTACCAGAATGCGGGCTTCAGATTGGGTTCCTTTTCCGCATGCGCAGTTCCGAAAGCAATGTCTCGGTAGCACTTTCTAGGAGTGTCGCCGGTACAGGGATTCTCATTGTTCCACGCTCTAGGGATAACTCCATAGAGTCCCGCAGCCGAGTTGCGTGGATATAAAGCCATCGTTCTGTATGTATGGCGGTGAGTAGGGATTGGGTAAGGTAGAAGAATGTCCGGGTATTGGTGATTGGGTATCTGAGTGATCTCGAGAGATAGAAGTGGAGCGATATGAAGCAATCAAGCAACAGCGAGCCTGCTTCCTCATAAATAACAGTAGACAGCACATACCCACGGTGCTCACTTTCATGCAATTGCAAGAACGAGCTCGTTATGGGTCCCCAGGCGTGCATGCCCTTGGTTTGGCGCTCCTCTGGTGTCAAAATGACCCGTCAGAATGCATGATCAAGTGGCGACGCCGGCGTTATTTACTTCAAAACAAGACTGCATGAATACTGCATGCCATACGTCTATATGTTAAATTGAACCAATGCCCATTTCGCATACAATCAGTAATGGACCAGTGCAGCACAGAACTGGATAGACCTGCTCTAAGCAGTTGTAACAGGTACACAGCCCTAGCTAGCTCAACTCAACAAACTTACAGAATACTAAGTACGAAATGGCTTCGAATTGAAGCCTGAATTAACTGGCACACCGACATGCATCACAATCGACGATCAAGGCAAGGCAAGGCAAGGCAAGGTAAGTTTGCGCTTTAAGTGGAGCAGACGCCCAGTGATGTAAAGTTACGACCAAAAGGTGTGGTTCCTTGCATCACACTTACCCCTTTCCAAGCACCAGGCAACGAATGCCCCCACCATCTTGCTATGCGCGAAAATCAAAGAGTTTACTTGTGAAGAGACGAACCTAAACATATTAAGTGCTTGGTTGAATTAATCAATCGGGTTGAGCAGTTGGGTGTGGAAATCCACGACTGTCCATAATTGTGCAGCAGTGCATGGATTCCTCATATACTCCGAATACGTTAGCGTGGTTGAAGATAAGCAATGCAACCGTGTGGAATCCTCACCCACCCCAAATACGTTAGCGTGGCGTCATTGCAACTGTTGGTGTGACAAGTGAAACTTCGAAACCAACATCACAACATGTGGAACTGAATTCATGAAATTGATGGATCTGGAAGCATCGAAGAGCAGTATTATCGGTACTCAAATTGAATTACAGTTATGATGCATACTACTTCATGCTAAACGAAGTACAAAAATACAAGTATAATAAAATAAACGGGAAAAGGAACAAGCAAGTCGCCAACCGTACCAGCCTTAACTAACGACAACGACCTTGACATCCCGATTCCCAGATGGATTCTCATATCGCAATGACAGTAAAATATTGAACCCCCAAGTAAAGTAAAAGCAAAATCAAATATGGAAACCTTAGAAGCAGGAAAGAAGTAGGAAAAAAGAAAGCCCCAAGCAAAGGAAATAATGGATCGAAGTATTAGAAGAAAGAAATAGAAAAAAAGAAAACAGCTAAACAACACGAAGACACAATGCCAACCTACTTGCGTCCCTGCTTCTTACCCTTCTGCTTATTCAATTCCTCCCCATCCGTCTCAATCCCGGCTCCATACTTGTCATCGTCCACTTCGTCGTCGACGAACTCTGGCGCTGCGTAGTGCTCCGTATCTGGGTTCAAGAAGAAGGCGCGATTTCTTGTGATGTAGTTTTTGTCCTCCCAATCTTTAATAACCTCCGCCTCTGTATCCGGCTCAAGCTCTGCCTTCGGGTCCTTCTTCTTAGCCCGACGATTGCGAGCACTTCTGGCTGCCCGCCTCTTGACCCGCTCCTCGCGCTCAGCTTCAAGGCCTGGCCGTCTCTTGATTTCAGCGTCAAAGTCAACGGGGAAATAGGCACGGAGAATGTCGACAAGATCCGGTAGTGTGTCGACAGTATAATGCTGGTTCAAGAAGTCGACGGTGCAAAGGTCCCGGGCGTGCTTCTGGGATGCTAGCTTCTCATAGCCGGTTGGTTCTTTGTACGCATCCAGAACAGGAACAAGCTTGTGGGAGGCACGTAGCACTTCACCGTGGCGAGCCATTTTTTCCTGCAAAGTCAGTACCTACATTCTAATCCTGGATTCAGAGACTTACGGCCATTCGTGATCCTATTACCTGACACTTATAGCTCTTCTCAGGGGTGCAGCCACCAATTTCCCTCAGCAGTTGCTCCCCCCATTCGTACCGTTTCTTCCCATCGACTTCAGCAGCCCCGTACCAACCAGTATGATGTTGGAACTTTGGAAAATATTTGACATGCTCGGGCTTCCAGGTAATCTGTCCAGCCTTTTCACGAGGTTAGTAACACTCTAACACACTACACTGGGACAGAAGAACAGGGCATTAACTTACTGCAATCTTAGCTGACCGGTATTGATTACACCAATGATGTTTTGGTCGGTCTTTGTCAAGCTTCTGCTCATAGATCGTTCGTCCTGGCTCTGGTCTGATTGGTGCCATCGGTGCCTATGGAGCTACGGCGAAGTGTCAAGGTTGAAAGTTCAAATATTAGGAAGGATCGAGAGGTGGGAAGATTGAGCGAGAGATGTTGCGCTTGGAAATAATCGAATCGAAGAAGCTAACAGCGGAGGTCGAAGCCTATATTAGCTATTAGCCAATGAACTAGATGGGTGCCCAGAACTGTTGTCTTCAACAGCCAAAAACGTAAAAGGTATCCAAAATTGGAAATCCCTCCCATCGATGGAAAATGAGAAATGATGAAGTTTCGACGAGGCTCAAAATAGCATGTAACAGACGAGTGGTACCTACTCGGAATGTGGCGTAGCTGTCCAAAGTATGAGATATTCAGGGCGAGAATAATAAGTGCAAGATCTTGATCGTGTGATGCGAGCGGAAGGGGAGTTGAAGTAGGACTGAGCGGTAGAGATAGCAGCTCTTGGAGGAGGTGGCGATCAGGTCAAACAGCAGACTTCTCTTTGATGAGATGTGGTGCAAGCTTTTCCACGGTAAGTTGCATAGCTGCTTCATTGTTCTGAGAACTTTTGAGAACCGGTTGCCAGCAGGCTGCCGGTTTGGAGCGCCAAAAGGCCTCCTCCTCTCCTCACAGCCGGTTTGCTCCCAAAAAATATCCGCGCATCATGGTGGACTAAACTGCTTAGAGCAGTTGCAAGCTGGTGTAAAACGGTCAAAGCAGTTTAAAATTGTAAACAGCACCATCGTGCAATGGGCGCATGCATGCATGCATGCACACCACACGAGGCATGCAAGGGCAGTGAAACAGCAATCCAATCCGATTGAAACCAACCAACGTCCACCAAAATCATCCTTGTAATGCACTGCATGCACGGCAAGACCACTTCCAATCGATGATGCGTCAGATTAAGGCATCGGGTTGTGTTGCGGTGTTGTAAATAGTGTGGAATTCGACACTTCGAATTTTCTCACGAAAACACCAGCCCCGCTCCAAAACCAGTCATGCATTCCAATGAAGACATAACATAACTGGACATGTTGACAGGCAAAAGGGAGTATCGATGAAGTAAAGTAGGAGTAGCAGCAGACCTAGGTTGAGTTAAGGAGTGACTCGCTCAAAGAGAAGATCGGGATTCCGCAGCTTGGCAAACCTCGTGACCATCATGCCGTTTGCGGGCAGGTTAGGATTCCCCACCTCGTGCATACGCTAATCTGTAAGTAGCAACCAGTACAAAGAGATCGAGAGACGAACGGTATGTCAACTACCGATGCGGAAACTCCATCACTGAAACATACTCCAGGTTTACAAAGAATGCATGTACATACCGGGTGGCTACCGTTCCGTTTATGTCGTACTGCATGTATTGGCCCATGCATGTGCGACCGAATTCAAACAAAGGAATGTCGTTCGAGATAATCCTTAGGCTGGGGCGTGGCTAAAACATCATTCCATATTAGGCAACACCTCGAGGTTTCAAACCTTTCGAGATGCGATCACACTGGATAGAGGGGGTCCATACCTATGATAAATGTAGGGCAACTCCCAGAATTAAAGTCCATAACCGAATCACCGTCAAATCAAGCCGTTCAAATCAGGCATCGCAATCACCGCCAAAACATACTTGTCCACATTTCATCCCACCTCCACCTCTCCCACCTCCACCTCTCAATCATCCCCGCCACCATGCCCCGTCACCATGTCTTCCGCGGCCTTCTTCCCAGCAACGATTCCCCGAAGAACTGTAAGGCGTATTTGACGCTTACAGAGGAGATCGCCGTCTGGTTCCGTGGAGAACGACTCTTCCTGGCGGATTGTTGGGTGGTCATGATCCGTAACGAGGATAAGTTAAACACCAAAGCAACACTCAATGCGCTTGGGGCAACCCAAAACCCCCACATTCTCCCACCACCAGACAATGAATTCGCTATGCCAGCAATCAACGCTACCCTCCCAGCCGCTGTCAACGCTCCGTGGGTGCGACTTCCAAGGCTCTTCGATGACGAAATCTACCCCGGCTTCCCAACCAACATAACCGACTTCTTGAATATGGACCTTGCAGCCTGGATCCGATTTGCCGACTTCCATGGATGGGACTGGAGGACTTATCGCAACAAAAAGTCCAACAAGCGAATGACTGTTGCCCTCGCCCGAGCAAAGTTTGCCGTCCGTATTGGGGTCTACGACAAGATTCCTCGTCACCACTTCTATGACCGCAATGACGCCGCCCACAGCGTTGCCGAAATTGAAGCCGCCATTGCGCTGGTGGGGGACGCCATCATCATCCTCCCGAACCACCACAACGACAACAACTTTTTCGGGGGTGTTATTCGGGTCCCACAACGCCCAGCAAGGATTAGATATCCACCTCTACCAGTTGATGCCTCTTCGGATGAGGAGGATGAGGATGACGATGACGATGACGATGACGATGAGGATGACGATGACGATGTTGATATGGACAACAACTAGTCGTTGCAGGCTGATTGCTTTTTTTTCTTTGGACTTGGGTTGGATTGGGGTGGAGGGTTCGTTTTTCCTTTGGTGTCTCTCGTTTGGTGGTCTCAGTCTTCTTAACTGCTTTTTTGGAAGGGTTGAACGTTTCGGGTCGGGGTCGTCCTTTTGCTGCTGCTTATTGCTTCTTCTTGTTTTGGTTCAGGGTCGTCGTTTCGGTCGTCGTTTCGTTTTGCTGTTTCTTTGGGAATTCGAAGGTTGGGAGTCTTTGTTGCTTATTGCTGCTTCTTTTGCTGGTATGGGTCTTTGGTGTCGTCCTTTTGGTGTTCTTTTGGTATAGGGTCGACTGCTTTTCCGTTTTAGATTTTATATTGGGACCTGGATGTCTCCTGTTGCTTTTCTGTATGCGGTATGTTGCGGGAACTCTTGTCGAGGTTGGGTCTTATCTAGAGAATACACGTATATTATATGTGTAGCATTGGCACTTTGTAAGGGAGATCGATAACCAACCATTCGAGTGTTGTGAAAAAGGGTATTAGTATCGATAGAGAGTACCTTCTACACATTAGCAGTGTCATAACCTGTAGTGAAGCATAAAACTGCTTAGTGCAGTTCGGCACAGCTCAGAAGGTAGTAGAACAATCAAACTTTGCGGATTCCTGCTAAATTCAACACGATCTAGAGCTACTTGTATAGGAAAGAAAATGAGTTCATGAATCCGAACCAAAAGTATAAAAAAAACCCAGGGAAGCAAGCGAGGCGAGAAAGAAAGAGCACACCAGGACAATAAGCTTAGAAATACCAGAGAAAGCATCCTCAGATGTCTACTATGTTCACATGGCCTCTCCGAAGACCATCCAAAAGAAGACGGACCTTCTCTGCCGATTTATTCTTCTCGTATAAGTCAGTTTCGATATTGATACTTGGTGGTCCAATCCACTTCTTGCCTGCCTTTGCAAGCAATCTATCGGCCTGGGCTTTCGACTTCATTCTCGTCGAGACTGGGGCATGGGGGAAATGCGTATTCCATAGGTTCCTAAGGAGCTCTCCTATAGCCTTTTTGTCGTTGTCTTTTCTTTCAAGAGATGCGGACTCGTCCGTTAGTGGCAGATGGATTGATGCAAATTCCCGATGGTGGGCCGACACCATTACAGTTGGGCTAGATTCTAGAGGCGTTTGTGAATACTGAACTATTCCCTCTCGTCTTCGCGTCGGAGTTTGAGGAAGGTAATCAGCTGCGGAGGGTGGAAGAGACGACAGACTGGTGGATGGAGCAGGTCGAGCTGTAACACTTGCGACGCCTCCCCTTGTCGGGGTGAGTGATGTACCATTCGCCGACGAAGAAGCAACTGGTGTTGGAAGTCCCGGACAATGTGCCATAGGGCCTGGTGGCATGGAAGATGCAGAAGTAGAGCGCGGAAGAGTGGAAATCCGAGAATTCGAAAACATATTTGGTGATGTAGCAGGTGAGAGAAAGGGATCGAGCTCGATATGACTATGGCGGGGCAGGAGTGGAAGGGCCGCTGGTGAGCTGGGAAACGCTTGCGATGTTGCCAACAAGGGATCTGATGCCGTTAAATGGCCTGGCTGAGAGATTGGATGCTGCGCATTGCTTTGCTGATCGGCATTTTCCGGAATCGCAGGAAGGACTGGCGAACTGGGGATGACCTGGGGAGCTGCTGAGATGGACTGCGACGCTTGAGACGTTGCCAACAAGGGATCTGATGCCGTTAAATGGCCTGAGGAATTATCCGGAATCGCTGGACGGACTGGTGAACTGGGAATGACCTCGGGGGCTGCTGAGATGGACTGAGATAGATGGTGACGGGGTGCCTTCGAGGGAGGATCTGCTTTTTGCTGTTTCGCTTTCCGTTTTTTCCCTCCCGATGAAGCTTCACCGGGGGTAGGATTGGAAGCTTGAGCTTGAGCTTGAGCTTGTCGTTTCTTACGTTCTTCTGCTTCTTTATCCTTTTCATCGACTTGTAATAATGTTAGCATAAGATGGTTTAGGATAAAAGTGAGATTCGTACCGCACTTCTTGATATCAGCATAGTATCCCCGTTGCATAGCACGACTAATGTAACTCCGCATGTCGTCATGATGGGAATGCCTGATGGTGTCTGCAAAACCAGCCAACCCATTCGCGAAGGGTGCCAAACGCTGTTGCTCGAAGTATAGTCCAAAATTGGTAGCGAACTTTGTCTGATACGACCCCCTAGAATCCACGAAAAGACATAAAATATCGAAGCCATGTCTTTCCAGAATGTGTGCCTATGAATTATAATCAGTCAGTATTCCTCAAGGTTCTAAACACAGCACTCACCCACGCAGCCATTTCAGCTTTGAACATACTTCTGAGAGTCATTCGATTTTTATTGTGACGAGTCAAGTCAACGTCACAGCCATCCGCTGCAGTGAGCCATGAGAAGCCCGCAACACATTGCCCCCTGTCCATCTCCAGATTCCACTTATCCCTTCGTTCAATATAGCCTTTCAGTCGTGCCTGGTCTTCCTTCTGAATTTTTTTGAACATCCTTGACAAGATCTGAGACGCCACTGTCAAGGGGTACTCAATTGCAGCCTTCTTCCCTCCCTCGGAGGCCCGTTTGCATTCTTCGTCGGACAAAGGACGGTCGGGAAGGTCCGCAAGGTCCAATGGCTCTTCTTCGGTATCCACTTCCGTATCTCCTGACGAGTTTGGCAAAGCTGGATCCAGCAAACGGGGATCGATTGCTGAAGGGGATAAGTTGTTGTCACCGTTAGCCACAGGATCCTGCGGCGCTGGTGCGTTGGGCTCAGGTTCTGGCACTGGTGGTGCATCAGGATCTATCCACTTCCCTTTATCATCTTTCTTCAGCTTGGGAAGCTCCTCGGCACAAAACTGGTTCCAAAGCGTGCGTTTTCGAGTCAGAACCTTTGCCTTGACGGAACTCTTCAACTCAGTCAGCCCTGGAGGCACCCACATGTAGAAGTCTGCGACGTACAGTACTTGACGGAAGTCCAGCAAGTTCATGTCTGCGAACCTTACAAGCTGGGAGCGAAAGGTGCTGACAATGGCGTTGATTGCCTGTTTATGATTGGCATCCGTCTTGGTCAACGCCGCTCGTTTCGCCTTCTCTCTCTCACTCCCTTCTTCCTTGGTGATGGGTACGACAATAGGCTTTTCGGACAAGTCGACATCGCCAGAAACCCCAGTGGCTGCCGCGGCCGCCAGCGCTTCACTATGCGTTGTGTTTCCGAGGACCATAGTTGGATTTGCAATCGTTGATGGAGGTTCTACCATAAAGTTAGATTATTTTCTCTCTGTCGCGCTCACTGGTAACATACCTGGTGGTGAATACAGAGTTCGATAACAGCGTGAGGTTAGAGCTACAGTGTTGAAAGTTGGTTCAGCGACAAAGTTCATCACCTGTTCAGAAGCCAAGATCGAGGTGCGGAATCCACAGCCGGGGTGGGGATTCCATAGCCACTAAGGCCGAATATGGTAACTGTGGAATCCGGAGGAGCGCAGCGCCAGGAAACACCAAGGCTGACACAAGGAACATCTTCACCCCCACAATTGACCAACCCCTGCCGCCAAATCCGCTGAAAAGAAGCGAGTGAGTAACCAGGAAACTGGCGATTCAGGATTTCCTCTCGAACCATTCCTAGTAGAGTTGTTTCGAGTGATTGAGTGCATTGATGCCTACTGCATTAGCGGCACGCGAACCTGCTTTGGGTCAGCTGCGGAATCCAGAATCCAACCAATGTCGCAATGCACTAACCAGGTATGGAAACCCTGAGGAATCCTGGTCAAAGTAAGCACCTGAGGAATCCTGGCGAGGTTGGAAAACATCAACGCCCACTCCTCAGTGGCATAATGCTGGTGAGGTTGGAAAACATCAACGTCAACTCCTCTGCACACCACGAAACTGTACAGTGCTAATCGGCACAGGCGTGCTCTAAGCAGTACAAAGCAGGCGGACCGCGAGGTAGCAAGCCAAAAGCGAATGTACTTGTAAAGGAAAGGAAAGAATAATAACACGAAACCACACAGGACAGACATGTGAGTGATGTCAGAAACCACGCATGAGCGAATTTGATGTACAAGAGTGAATTGCATCATCTTCGTACAAGAAGCAAGTACCAATGGAGAATACAGTACCGAAAAATAACATCAAAGTAGCCACCAAAACTCGAAAATACTTAAAAGAAGAAAACAAGCCAGTCTATCGACCCCAAAACTCGAAAATAAAGAAGAAACAAAGCCAGTCCATTCCTCCCAAACCCAAGCGACCTTACCCAACCCCCACCTCAACGTTTAAACTCTCTAATTTCCAGTTTTTCTTTTTTTCGGAACATGGACATAGTTCCGGTCCCTCGTCGAAGCCTGTCGTCCGCGCGGTGCCATGTTGGTGTCAGGCAACTCTGATATCCAAATTCTTGCCATAACCTTCTTCTTCTTCTTCCTAAGCTGACCGTCCTCGCCTACCTCCTCATCACTATCATCGTCGTCCACCTCTTCCTCTACCTTCTCAGCGGGAACTGGAATCTCCAATAGTTCTGCAGCTGGACGGAGGAGTCCATCGAGTTCGGATTTGGATACCTGGTTCAACGTTAGCTTCGGGCAAAGGATATGAAAGTAGAATCTCGACTTACCTTGGCTGCTGCCCTACTCCCATTCCGGTTGGGCCCTGGAGTGGCGCGGCGTTTTCTTTTTTTCCCTCCGCCCCCAGCTGCCAACTCTTCTGTCAATCTCTCCACTTCTTTGTTCATCTCCTCGACTTCATCTTCCAGTGCTGCACGGTCTGCTAGCAAGTCTGTGATCTCTTCAAAGCCCTCGTCCTGTGCCCGTTTAACCTCTCCTTCCAGCATCGATACCTCTCCTTCCAGCATCGATATCTCCTCGTCCTTTTCCTTCAACTGGTTCTGTAAACCATTCCTCTCCTCTGCCCATTGCTTCTCCTTCTCCTGAAGCTGACGAGAATGCACATTCTTTAGGCGTTCAACCTCCTCCGCATGTTTGGCTTCTGCGTCATCTAGGCGAGTGTACAGGTTCGCGTAGTTGAGACTGGCTTTGTCGAGCTCGTCTCGGAGATACTTGCTGTTGTCTGAACCGTTTTTCGATAGATCTTTGAGACGGTTTTCGGCTTCAGTGAGACTGGTCTTGACTTGCTGCAGTTCAGCCTTCACTGTGTTCGAAGCTTCTTGCTCCTCCTGCAGCTTCTTATCCGCGGCCTTCCTCGCCTCCGATAGACGTGTGATGCAAGCAGCAGCATCAAGGTTTGTTTGATCTTGAAGGGCGTCTTTAACTCTTGTTAGTAAACGATAATCATGTTGCCTTGGCCTTGGGAATGCGTACCTTTCGTCTTCTGCTCCTCCTCCCTTTTTTTGGTTTCCTGGCGCTCACGATGCAACGTCTCCTCGAATACCCGCAGCTTCTCCTTCAAAGCAACAACTTCTGGGTCCACAGTTGGCTTGGGCGTTGCTGGCGTTCTGGAGCCTCGCCGTGATGTTGTCGACGTGGGTGTAGGTGATGGCGATGCGGGTGTTTGAGGCCTCGCAATCCTGCGAGCTTTCTCGGTCAAGGGTTGAGGGGAAAGAGGGTTACGGAAAAACGATGGTGAAGGACTAAGTGTAGATCTCCCCTTGCTAGGTGTTGTAGTACTAATTGGCGGCAGTATTGGAGCAGGTCCTCTCTTCCAGAATTCAACCAAGACTTTCTTCACGGTACAGGTCAGCAACTGAACAGCCCGTGCCCATGCTCCACGTTTGACATACCTCAAGCTCGGCATAGCTGACCCTCAGCTTCTGGGAAAGAGTAAGTATTTCCTCCCGATGTTGCTTAGAAGCTGGCAACTGCTGCTTCGGATCCATCCAAATCTCGCGAATCTTGCGGTAGAGTTCCTGTCTGTCCATTGTGATGTGATGTGTTGTTGCTTGAATGTGAGCGTGTTGTGTTGTGGTGTTTGCTGGCGTCGGGACGTTTGTGTTGAAGTGATATTGAGGTGATGCTGAGTGTGTTTCTCTCGACTGTAATTGTGACTCCTGGAAAGAATTGATCTTGCTGTTGGAACGAGTAGCCCAATTATATGATTGCGGGAATGGTGTGAATGTCGTGGTATGTTAAACCTTCGTGAGTCTGTATGCGGCCAACTCTGTAAAGTCAAAGTCCTCGATGTGAGGAGTCGTTTGCTTGGCAAGTAAGGAATTCGCTGCAGGTATCCTAAAGTGTACGGACAGTTTCATCAATACATATTTTTCTCCTGAGATACTTTATCTATCTAAAGAATGTGACACTGCACTCGTCAAAACACTCACGCCAGCTCCTTTTCAATGTGATAATATGTATTACATTAAGTCGTGCTTCGGGTGCTGTAGGTACTACTCTTGCCCATATTTGAGGCGGTCAGAATGGAAGGAAATGAATATCTTTAGATCCAATAGCTAGGCTCGTATTTGTATGTTTATAATGTCTATATCAACCACCATATGCATTCCAGTACGTCGTGCTTTGCATCGGGAGCTGTAGTTACTTAGCAGTATACTACTCTTGCCCATATTTGAGGCGGTCTGAATGGAAGGAAATGAATATCTATAGATCCAATAGCTAGGCTCGTATTTGTATGTTTATAATGTCTATATCAACCACCATATGCATTCCAGTACGTCGTGCTTTGCATCGGGAGCTGTAGTTACTTAGCAGTATACTACTCTTGCCCATATTTGAGGCGGTCTGAATGGAAGGAAATGAATATCTATAGATCCAATAGTTAGGCTCGTATTTGTATGTTTATAATGTCTATATCAACTACCTACAACTTGTATGTGCTATGGTGTCATGCATACTCTTTCTTGCCAGTTCGTAGATGGAAGTACCAAATCGCCAGTTGCCTATTCCGGCGTTAGCCCGGATAATCTGAGTGTCTGATTGGCCAGAAACTTGATTGTGGCCCGTGCGTATCCACATCAGGGTACTCTTCGAGAATATACGGATCCCATAATCAACGCAGGCAGACTTGTTCTGGCGTTTACTATTGAAGTAACAGGCTTAGATACATCCTGGCGATGAATTGGGTAAGTTTAAGCCAAGTAGGTACTCTTTTGGCCAGTCCGTGAGGTTGGCTCCAAATTACATGGGACTAATTGTATGAAGTACCTTGAACGACGCTTCGCTGAATCTGGTATTTCAAATAACACAACAACAAGTCTGCGTATCGACATAGACTCTTCGGTTCTTTCATTATTGGAGTAATAGCAACCTCGCACGACTTGTTTAGTCTAAAATGAGTTCTTCTACATCCGGTTACAGTTAGGTGGTGGTTTCATGTGAAGTTTATTGTTGTTACCTGAACAAAGTTCGGAGTGAATCTGAACTTTGGTCTATCTTTACAACAACGCCGAAATTTACCGTTCTCTCTTTTGATTTAGAGACCCACAGTACGTGGCACATCGAAAATGTGTTTTGAGATAGCTGTATCAGCGGGGTTGTTGCCAATATAAGAAATGCACTTTCGCGTGAAATAGCACCTTGATAACTCAACTTAGTTCAGCACATACGGCCAAATTTGTGCATCTCAACAACAACGTAATATTTTTCTGATCCCTCTTTTGAATAGAGGTGCCGTCGCCCACTACACATGGATACACTAGTTACAAAGAGCGATCGGGTGTTGGTTGGTACCAGAATAAGATAAGCACTTCTTGTGTGAAATGGCCCGTTGATAACTCAACCTAGTTGGGCACATATGTGCAATTTGGTGCTTCTCAACAACAACGTAATATTTTTCTGATATCTCTTTTGTTTTAGGGTGCTGTCGCATACTGCACATTAACACACTATTTGGCGAGAATGATTGGGCGTTGGTTGGTGCCAGTATTAGAAATACACTTATTGTGTGAATTGGCTCTTTGATATCGCCCTTTGATAAGTAAAACGAGTTCCACACATAGGGCATTTTGCTCTATCTCAACACCAACACAATTTGTTTTTGGTCTCTCTTTTGTTTTGGAGTGCTGCCGAGCACTACATGGAATTACACTTAACTAGGGGGAAGGATGGGCGTTGGCCGGGGTAGTATGTGCTGCGCACAGCTGTACAGATACATATTGTGTGGAGTAACCAACCCTTCGATGTCCGTTATGAGAGTTTGCTCCATCTCGACACCAACACAACTTTTTTTTGATCTCTCTTTTCTTTCGGAGTGCTGCCGAATACTCCATGAATTTACACTTAACTGCGGAAAAGAATGGGTATTGGCCGGGGTCGGTGGTCGGTCATTATAGCAAGCGCACAGCTGTACACCCCTTCGATGTCCGTGGTACCAGATTGTGTATATTAAGTACTTACTTAACCGTAAAGCACATTGTAATTGATTCGGAAACACCTATCCAGATACTTGAAATCTCCCATTAGAATGTTCTAATGGGGTTTCTTTGAGCCGTAAGTACTGGCAGCACTCCCGGCAGGGCTCGCTCCAGGTGTCAGATCTTATCGGATCTACTGCTCTTGACGTTGATCGTTCCAGACCTTCGTCCTACGTTACAATATTTGTTAAACCCAACACCGTTAATACAACTCCATGACCAGGCGTTTCTAACTGCTTGTGTATGCTTTAAGGTCCTTTTAGGTTTAAGGAATTTCTTAGTACCACCGTAAGGATGTTACACTCGCTGACATAATCGCTTCTTTCTCGCGTTTCTCAGACGAAACGAACGTCGCTGGTGACAATCTCCACGCCAGATCACATCTCGCCCTCAACGACTCACCGACACCTCACTCCGCACGTTGTGGAAATATCCTTTCCATTCTTCTCCTCACGGTCATTATCACGCATACCCAGCCCTACACGATACAGATTTCAATATGCCGTGCACGAAACCTCAGCACGCGTTCGCGAAGCACAACACTACCGATTGGAAGCGGAACGGTCAGTCACAACTCATCCACTCATGCGAACACATTTGCAATTACTGCTACATGGTGTTCAATCGCCCGGATACGTCGAGGGACCTCCGGAAACATTTGGATTATGGCGCGTGTCCTCGACTCCCAAAGGACGTCACCCCGAAGTTTCATATTTCACATCACCCTCGAAGTGGGCACTTGAGCAAGCAGTAAGTCTCTTCGCAGTCCCTCATTCTCCGGGTCCAGTGTTCTGATTTTAGTTTCTAGGATGCCAAAGGAGGAGGTGATTGGGCTGTCAGACCCCCGGTTTCTGTGGTACTGTCGGATATTGTTGGAGAATGACGTCCACCAGAAACAGTTCGGTGCCTATTACAACATTATTCAACGGCGTATTGCTCCTTATAACGGATTGACTGTCGAGTATTTGGCGAGCTTAGCGAAAGATTTTACACCAGACATGCCCGACTTAAAACTCAACGAAGAGTTCCCCGATATTGGTTGTGGCCCAGGTGGAAAGGCCATCCCGCTCCAGATAATCAGTATAGAGGGCCTATCGGCGAGACCTGAAGGCCTGCGAGTCACAACATCCGAAATGCTGAGGGAGAAGCTCAGCAAAGGTGGCCAAGAAAGTTGCCGACAGAGTCAACCTCCAGATGGCAATACCCCTCCTGGACCGATACCGACCCCAACAGCTGGATTCCCTCGCCTAGTTCCACTCTATGGGTTCCAACCTCCCCCATCGCATCATGTTTCCACATCTCATCCTTCTACGCTTCATGTTTTCAAACCGCATCATATTTTCACATCTCAACCTCCTCCGCATCATGTTTTCACACCTCAACCTCCTCTGCAGCAGGGTGAAAGTGGGCATCCTCACAGTGGAGCAACGCAGGCAGCGCAACATGCCGAAGCGCAACATGCCGATACGTTCTCGTTCCAAGCAGAAGAAGAAGAGTCCAAGGAGGGCATCGACTTCATGCAGGCTATGGAATTGAACGTTCCTCAGGATGCTCTCTACGATATGGGCGACTCGCTTGGATCAACCGGTGTGATCAATGAGGAACCCCAGTCCCAGTCCTTACCACTTTGTCAATCGAAAGCGGCATCGACCATCGACCAAGAGAAACCACCAAGACTGCGCACCCCAAATCCCCCCCAACCTGTTCAGCAGGTTGGAGTCCCGGATCTTACACCTTCACAACGACAAGTGCAAGGGGCCCGGGCTAGTTCGGTCTTGTCTCTTCGAACAACTCCTTCTCGAGCAAGCCGTACGCCTACCCCTGGTCCTCTCAAACCTGGCGCTGGCAAACTTCTATTTCCACGGGTGCAGAATCGGGCGAGTTCGACCCTGACGCCCACACCTGCTCCCTCCTCTCCTCCCTCTATTCCGGCCACCCCAAGTCCCCGGTCGGTCACCCCTGCTCCTATAGAAAATCAGGGGAGTACCAATCCTCCGCCTTCTGGGTCCGGGTCGGTCACCCCTGCTACTCCAGAGGATCAGGGGAGTTCCCACCCTCCGCGTTCTGTGTCGACTACACCTAAGCAGGGGAATTCCAACCCTACGGCTTCTGGGTCGACCACCCCTACTCCCCCTACTCCCTCAGGGAAGCAGGGGAGTAATCCCAATCCTCCGCCTTGTGGATCGACCACCCCTACTCCCCCTACTCCCCCTGCTCCTATAGAGAAACCGGGGAGTTTGGACTCGACCACCCGTGATGCTCTAGAAAAGCAGGGGAATTTGGAGTCATCCACCCCTGCTCCTATAGAGCATCAGGGGAGTATAGACTCGTCCACCCCTGCTCCTATAGAGCATCAGGGGAGTATGGACTCGTCCACCCCTGCTCCTATAGAGCATCAGAGCTCAATGGAGCCTGGTAGTCAAGTGAGACGGGAACGGGCAGCAAGTTTCGCAGGCGGAACCCAGCAGCCGAAAGCAAGGGAAATCCGGGCGAGTTCAGTAGCGCACACGCCTACGCAAGCTCTCAAGAAGACACCGGTGGAAAGTCGATATTTTTCTCCTTTTATATATCAGAAGAAGATTAATAGGGTCCGCCAACGTTCGAATACCCCCCACTCCCCGCTGGCCTTGTCGTCGGACGTGGACATGGACGATATTGTGGACAGCCTGACTCTTTCGCCCGTTGATATCCTAGGAGATGGATCTGATGCAGAGACGGATGAGTCTGGTACAGAGCAGCCTGAGCGTTCTGCTTCCCAATCGCGTGGGGGCTCTACTGAAACGATGGGCGATGATGGTCCCAGCCCACTCATTGTGAAGCTTTCTGTGGATCCTGTCAAGCTGCGTGATCTGTTGTTCAATGGGCAAGGAAGCAATGGGGATCCTGCTTCGATGGAGGATAGGCCGGATGGAGTTCTTGCTGCTTCGGTGGGAGGAAGCAATGGGGATCCTGCTTCGATGGAGGATAGGCCGGATGGGGTTCATAGGCCGGATGGGGTTCTTGGTGCTCCGGTGGGAGGAAGCTCCAATGCTGAGACTGAGGTTTCGTCGGAGGATAAGAATTTGGAGCAGGACTCTACCACAGAAGCACTTGGGATACTTCGGGCCGAGAAAACCGCGGATTTGGACTCTGTGGACAATGATGTACAACAGCCACAGCTGGATACTGCTACGTCTACGCTTGTCTCGGATGCGCGCTCTTCGCCCTCAAACACCACGGAGGAACCAACCGTACCCCTACCAGCCGCAGATACTACTGCGCCTATCCCTATGGATATAGACGAGGAGCAGACTCATCGGCGCCCCACCCCTGTACCGGATCCGGAAAAACTGGCATATGAGCCGGTCGCTCGGGAGATCCAAGAGCCAACGCCCGCTCCACCACCAGCACCCGCCGTCGTTCCGGAAGTGCGAAGATCCAGACGGACTCGAATTCCCAAACAACCAGACTCGGCTTACCAACCTATAATTCGAACCGCAAGTGAAAAAAAAATGGATCCAAGTCGAAAAAGAGATCAAAGCACGGAGGAGGACCTCGATATCGACCACATCTCCAAGAGGTGCCGCACGTCCTCCCCTGTCGGCGAAACCGATATGGGAGAGGAGTCCGAGGACACTGCAGTGCTTCAACAGCTCAATCGGGAGTCTTTGCCTCTTTCTGAAGCAGGCGTTGGTCGGAGTACCGCTACCGGCATTCTTAGGGCCCTCACAATTCCACGAGCAAAGGGGTCCAAATCGACGAAGCAGCGGCAGGCTCCCACCAAGAAGAGTGCCACACAGGTTGGCAAAGCCGGGGCAGGCAAAGCTGGGGTAGGCAAAGCCGGGGCAGGCAAAGCCGGGGCAGGCAAAGCCGGGGCAGGCAAAGCCGGGGCAGGCAAAGCTGGGGCAGGCAAAGCCGGGGCAGGCAAAGCCGGTAAGGAGACGGCTGGGGGCGGCGTCACAAAGGTCAAGGCCGGTCCAGCCAAATCCGGTGCCAGAGGGGGAAAGGACGAATCCCAGGCATAGGGACATTAGGGAGGTTAGAAGGTTCTCTACTCCGCAGGTCAAGTCTCGTTTTTCCCTTATGTTCTGTTTGTTTCATCATCTCTCTCTTGTCTTGCATTGTTTTATTCTGTTCTTTTTACTATTAAAAGGCGTTGGCGTTGCGGCATCTCACTGCTTTCATTCACTGCTTTCATTTTACGGCGTTCATGGGATTAAGGCTTTCTTCTGGTTGTACATCATTGTCATACATTAAACGGGCGTTTTTGTTTTTATACTTCGCACTATTGGTTCCTTCATCAGTTAACTCCTTTCCTATTGCTTTCTTCGGTATATATTCTTCAGATTTAAGAATGGTTGGGGAGTCTCTAAGCTGCTCTAAGCAGTTGCATACATTTGTGAGCTGTACTGCGCTGGCGTTATTACTAATTCCAGTGATACTAGTTGATGTGACTGTGGATCTGTTAACCCACAAATGTGGTAGTAGGGCACTCCGGATTCCTCAGCTTGCAGCTTGGCGGTAGGGATTCCGCAGCTTGGCTGTATTAGGGATTCCTCAGCTTGGCTGCGTTTTTTTTGAGCAAGTTGGATTCCTCATCACTGCGCTTGGCAGCATGTCTTGGTACAGGTTGTGTGTTGAACTGCGTCAGTGCCCTTTCTGCTTTTGGCATTTGCCATTTCGGGCTTTTCTTAACCCTTTTCAATCATAAACAGTGGGGGTCGATCTGTAATACGATCTGTAATCTGGAGTTTGTTTTGCAATTTTGCTTACGCGTTTGGTTTTCTTTCTTGACGTGACTTTGTAACCTTCGTTTCCGCGCCTCGCTACACCACCACTCACTCGCTACACCACCACTCACTCGCTACACCACCACTCACCACTATCTCCATTCGCTTCGTCAATCTGTTCTTCTTCTCTTCATCAGCGACATGGATATCTCTCATACTTCTCAATTCGATCGGGACAGCTTGGCTGTTTATAGCGACACCTCCAATCACGTATGGATAGAAAGCCAGTACTACGACCCCGAAGACCTCGGCCCCGAGACCCCACTCCCCGCCGAAAACCCTGAAAACTCCTCGTCTGAAGATTCTCCGCCTCCAGATCCCTCTGATACTACATCGGTTCCGCCGTCAGATATTTCAACGTCTGATGATGAATCAACACCGCCCCCCCGGTCTCCACCGCAATTGCTTTCAGAGCGCTGGTTGTGGTCTGACGAGGTCCCATTCGACGATATTCAACTACCTCCGCCCCCTCCCTCTGAGTCAACACTGACGGCTACGGACCTGGTATCTTCCTCTTCCTCAGAGCTCGGCAATGATGAGCTCTCCACTTCTGAAGAGTCTGACGATGGGTTGGGTACTCCATTGACCCACTCTACAGAGTTGGGACAGGTGGAAGGTGGGGACGATGAGACTGCGACTTTTAATCCAGAGTCGGTGTGGGACAACCCAGAGTTTAACACCCACGATCCCACCTGCTTACCGCATGATCCCACAAGTCCACAGCGGCGGGCACACTTGGTGGATGACGAGTTCAATTTTGCTCTTACTGACTTTATGGATGATTTGCAAGCCATCCGTATCTGTTCGCAGATTCCTCGAGCATTGGATGATTTTCTGCGGTTGAAGTACTGGAGGAAGGTATTAGGCAGGAGTTTCGTTGTGGAGGAGTCGGATCTGGATCCGGATGACCCCGAATCTCTCATGTTTAAGGGTATGAATAACATTGATTGGCACAATATGCCACAGTTTTTGGATAACTTCTGTGTACCTGGACACATTGGTCATCCGGGCCGTGGTGGACTCGAAGCATGGGCCCGGTTATTTCTGGAGCAGTATTCGATCGAGGAGAGGGCAATTCTCACGCATTTGCCGGACGATGACGATGATGAGGCCGATTTTGCGGATGATGAGGGAGAAGAAGCGGAAGAAGCGGAGGCCGACCACGATGAGGATGAGGAGCCTGAGCTTCCCATACTTCCTCCACTACCACCGTCTCCGACTCTTTCTCCTCCAGTTTTGTCAGTGATGTCCAACGAGGAACGTCGACAAGCCGAGCTCCGGCCCGCCAGCTATCTTCGGTTACTCAGAGTTTACAACTGGAAAATCGACGAAAATACTGTGGAAGAGCGCCATTATGCCCGGAAGGCGGATTGCCCCAATCAGTCTCATGGTTTGGTTTGCTGCCAGCCGCATCCATTCGACACCGAGTTCGAGACGATTATCTCGGAGCAGGTAGAGGAACCTGGTGAGAAGTACACGACGAGACGCGCCGCCCGCTTTCCCTCCAGTCCCAGGGACTCTGTCGATACCCCCGAGCAAGCAAAGGTCGACCACAAGAACGATACCTGCCCTTTCGGTACCCTTCCCCACGAACTTCGAGTTGAAATCATCTCTCATTTGCCCCGATGGCGGGACTTTCTGGCATACCGTCAAATCGACAAAACGAACATGAATCTTCTCAGCAAGCACAACCTTATTGGTCGTTATGGGAAAGTTATTCCTTCTGAGCTTTTTGACCAAATGCGTACCGCAGTCCTGACGCCAAACGTTTTCTTCGAGAGAATGTTCTTCATGATTGGAGTCCGAGAGAACTTTCCGTGGCGCCACTCTAGAAGGCAGGGTTGCGGGTATCATCCACTCGATGATATTTTTGAGTACTCTATCGTTGAGTACGATAAGAATGCAGTGGGGTGGGAAGCATTCAAAGAGGTCATCCATAAGAACAACATGCATGACAGCTTACTGAAGGTCACCTCGCTTTTTGCCGTCGGTGGTGATTGGCGTGCCTGGCATAATGCGAAGGCTTTTGAAGACGTGGGTACGGTCCACCCTGCCGATATTCGTTTTCTCCAGAGGTATGTCTGCAGCCACTTATATCCTTGGCCACGTTATTACGCCGTAGACGACGCCTTCGTCCGCTTCCGCGAGGAACTGTTTAATCTCAAAGAGGCGTTGTTGGCTCGGGCTCGGATGGATGCCCGAAACTTCACACCCGAGGAGAGAATTAGTTTCAAGCTCGTGCGGGATCTCTACAGGTTGGTTCGGGATATCGTCCAATCGACCTTGAACCATATTCCTAGATGGTACCACCTCGAAGGACAGCAACTTGACGATGCACCACTCGTCCAATTCACCATGCGCTGTCTTATGCCTTGCTTGTTGTGGATTGCTGATTATCTTTGCGAAGTTGGTGGGGATGTCGATAGGGTTATTGGCAGTTTCTCTATTGGTGACTTGTTTTCCTGGTTGCATCTGCGTCAAGATTTACCGCTGTTCGTAAGTCGAATGCTGGATTTTCGTCGGTTTTCTAGGGATTCGTTACTCGTGCCTACTATTTAGCGGTACTTTGTTCTTCTCTGTTGCGGTGTGGTTTACTTCTGTCTGTTTGGGCTGTTTTCTTTTTTTCTCTTTACTATGGATTGGTTTCATTCGGGTTTCTTTTCTTTGCACTTTAGATATTCTTTGAGGGGTGGTGGGGTTCAAGTTTATTGGTTTGTTTCCACAGCCTATCTATTGGCTTCTTTTCATACTTGTTGTCGTCAGAATTCAAGATTGTTCTCGCTGGGGTCGACATGTCTGGGTTGAATGCAAGTTTACTTTTGCCCATAAAGCCTGTTTGTTCTATGAGCCAGTAGGCCGTTTAGTGGTGCTTAGTGCATACTCCTGCAGTACGGTGAAGACGAGCAGAGAACGGAGTTCGAATTGCGAACTCTGCCTTCTTTGGGCTAGTTCGGGCTGGTGGTAACGTGCAATCTTGATAGGATTCCCCAGCATTCCTCATCAGGCTAGTGGCTACTGTTATCTGGGAATCCTCATCTTCCCTCATCAAGTTAGTGTGTTTAAAGAATGGTGTCATGGTTACATCGCCACATCTCCTACTCCCTACTCTACCATCACAACTCAGTTCACGGTACAGTATGGTTCGAGAAAAGCTCACGGCAGATGAGAAGAGGGAAAAAAGAAATGCGCAACGAAAGGAGCAACGCTTACGGGCAAAGTTGCAGCAACAGGAATTTTACGGTTACGATACCAACGGCGAGAGGCTTGTCGATGGTCGTTCCCGCTTGAGAATGAAAGAGACGCAAGAGGCTCACTGGGCACATCGAAAGCGTTTAAAGGCCGAACAACTAGCAAAAGCCAGGGCATTGGAGTTACAGGGCAACGTTCCAGACTTTGTTGCCGAAGGGGAACGCATTGGTGGTGGTGATGAGGACTGGGAAGATGTCGACACCCCGCCTATGGCGCATGGAGGATTTGGAGTTGGCTTGGGACTGGTGGACCACGCCAAAAATGCAATTCGGGAGACCGCAAATTCGCATAGAAGGCGAACAGGTCAAAACGCGAGGAACAGGGTCGAATCCTCGCGGCTCATGACAGAGGCGGTACCAAAACTCGGAAAAGCTTATGCGGAACATCGAATGCCAGACGGTTGCTTTTGCAAGGCATCTGAGATAAAGAAATCCAAACTCATTTGTGTTGATATCCTTAGTATGTATTTCCATATGTGCCTGTGATATTCTCGTACGTACTAACACACTCAGCGTGTTCTACACGGATATTCCAACGTTGCCGTTGCACTGCTTGGACAGCTCGTCTGATCCAGCATGGCTACTTTCCAACAAAACCGAATAAACCCAGAGTAGCCATTTCGATTGATCTTCTGGAGATGTTCCAATGTTTCGCAACCAACGGTGGCTTTTCAAAGCTTTGTTTCGCGAACGGTATGAGGGAGTTTCATCGTATGAAAATGCGGCGAGAGCCTCTGAGGCGTTACGACGAAATGTTCCGTGCTACTGTCCCGTTCTATCTACGAGTAAGACGCGAGAGGGATGATCAGGTGTTCAGAATGCTTAATAGGCACTTCGAGACCGTAGAGGCTTCGGTAACCATAAGCTCATCTCCACCTTCTGCTACCTCTGCTCCAACTTCGACAACTTCGACTACCACAGCTCCAACAGCTCCAACTTCGACTACTGTCAATAGAACTGTCAATCGAACAATTGCGATCACGCCAGAAGATGTAGTCATGTCCGATTCCCCTGTCTTCAACCCCAACCGTCTCGGCGTACAAGAGGTCGATACTGCACCTGCACCTGCACAAGCACCACAACCCGAATGTCCAATTGCAACTTCGAATGGGAATATGGATGAACCTCCTTTGGCGATCGGGATTCCGAAACCAAAGCCCCTTCGGTTAAAGGTGGGAGCTCTTTCGGCCTTATGTCCGGCATGTTTTCATCGAACATCACCTGAAGATCGAACCCCTTTATCACTAGGCCTTGATGGCAATATGCAACAGTTTCGCTATGTGCATGTCGGGAAGCACAATACGGATATCTATGACACTCCTATGTTCTACCATGTTGAATATGGACTACGAGCAAACAGAACGGAGGATGAAAAGAACCCGAATGTTGCCGGAACAATCTGTGAGCATAACTTTAAAGCCATAATGAAACCCAATACAATGAAATTTAAAGACGAAACTGGGCTTCTTATGATGGTCTGCAGGTACGTACGATTCAAAGCGCTCTGGTGTGCTTGAATTTACTAAGATCGTAATAGGCATGACGTCCCCTTGAAGTTCTTGAACATATACGCCGGTGAACGGTTGGGCTGGGTGGAATTCACAATTGAGCAGTTTCTCAAGACATTGGAATCTGAGGTTGGATATAGGCTGGAAATTATCCTGTTGTACGATATCGCTTGCCAGCTATCACCTTTTCTTGCGAGGAGGAACCCGGAACTCGCCAGCCGACTTCAGGTGTGTGTCAATAAGTTTCATGGCTATGCGCATGAGTTTAGATGTCAAGAACTCTATGGACAGCATCAAACGTTAGGAGTTGGCCAGTCTGATGGAGAGGGTACAGAGCGAGTATGGGCTTTACTACGGGTGTTAGTTACGGCCGGGTATGTGGTCCTTTCCTATTTACTCATGAATACTGCTGTATAACCTTGCACTATGCTGCTTAGAGCAGTTCTAAGACCTTTCAAGCAGTACAGTAGTCTAATGTGTATTAGGAGGATTTCAACTGTTGCAAACCGCATGCTCTACATAGAGAATCTGGCGCTGGCCATTGCAAAACGCAAACGCTTCCATCTCGGCAATACCCTGTGGAAGCGATTGAAACGACAACATGCCCTGCTACGGTACTATGAGGGCGAACTTGCAAAGCTGCTATCGGTGGAAGTAAAAGATGCGTCTGACCGCAAAGCGTTTATTACGGAAGAACTACTGCGGAGCGAACATCTTCTGCAGAAGAAGTACTTTTCAACCACCGCTCCACTCATCCATCAGCCACGATTGGACATTTATAATGCAGTACTGGCCGAAGAAGAATGCAAAAAAACAGTTCGGGACTTACAGGCACGGTACAAGGCCTTATCGGAAGAAGCCCAAATACGAGGGCAGGCCGATTTCGTAACGGATCTGGCTCAGGCATCCCAAAAGCTGCTGGATCAGACTGCGGTTGTAGGCAAGTTATTGGACAAGGCCCATCATTCTCGAGACGAGTGGGCTATTGGAGGTGAGCGATATGCACTCGCTGCACGGGTAACAAACCAGGAGCATAAGGTTTACGAGGCTTTTGTGGCTGAGAACAAAACTATAGCGGCTAAGGAGGTTGCTCTCAAAGCCGCAAACAAAGCGAAATTACCATTGGATAAGGATGTGGAAACAAAGCTCGACGACGCAATCTTTGCCGCGAAGGCAAAGACCGATAACGAACTCGAAAAGATCCAATCAACTCGAGACCTGTGGAAGGAAAGTGGTCCTATATGGAAAAAACAGTTTAAGTACGCCAAACTGACCGAGCTACGTGTAATGTATAATCGCATCTCACGAGCAGCTGCGTCTAGATCGTTAGAGCTGAAACGTGTCAAAGCTCATACGTTTGGGGCGAAGCCGGCAGCCAAATTGTTGAGTGGTATTCACTCTAAACATGCTGCTATGGACAAGGATATTGTAAAATACAACGCCATACTTGCCGAGCTGCCTCCGGAGTATGCATCGCATAAGTTGACCGTCGAGGCATTCAATGGTGCGGATGATAAATCAGACAAGGCACGCGATGCCCTGTTTCATCTTCATTTGCTAAAATCAGATGCTCTCGGGACATTGGATGGGCCTCAAGGGTCATATTGGGCGCAGTCAGAAGACGTGCGTCTAGGAATAAGATACCAACTTCAAAGGGACCGCTGTCGAGAGGAGCTGCAGCTCTTGAAGGAAGAATGGAATCGCCATCTGAGCTACACCACATTGCTCTTGCAGGGAATGCTGAGTTTTGTGACGGGTGCGCTACGAGGAGTAAACCGCGATGTTTACTATGTGCGGAGTGTCAACCGCCTACTCTGGGACGAAATCCAAGCCGCTGAAGCCATTCTAGAAGCCTCACGCAAAGCACAGTCTGCATATGGTCCCGAGATGTATCCAACCGGCGATTTGGGCCATGTTCTCGAGAAAGTACGGGAGCATTTGAAAGCGAACTTCCAATCCGGAGATTGGGAGATCATTGAGAATGATCGCGGAGGCTTCTCGTTCCAGGATCCTAATTGCGATAAACCACGTCTATATGACCCTGCTGCTCATGACAGTGCAGTTGATCGGAATGCGGACGACGAGGAGGAATTCAAAGATCTAAAAGACGAGTTCGATGCCGAAGATGAACCGGAGGATCCTGCAGATCCAGACGCTGTAAATGATGAAGATAGCGATGAGGAGGCAGACTACGAGCGGGTGGTCTTATCACAAACTCTAAATGCGATGGAGGATATTGCTTTCTCTCAAGGTATAGTAGAGGCGCAGGATACCGCTCCGGATACGCTGGGTGTTGAAGACATGTTAGGAGGCCTTCATATTTAGCTGCATGAACATATTCGTACCTGCCTTGTGCCTTCTGTAGTCCAGTCCCATTGTATACATGTAGCGCTCTGGACTCGGATTCCTCAGATTACCGTATTTGGCTAGGCGTCTTAAGTAGGATGCATCGGTCAGGTTTCCTCAGCTTTCCTTAATAAGCTAGCGCGCTCGTGAGGTTTTAAGTACCACTGAGGTTCCTCTCTCTACTGGCGCCATGGTGGCTTTCCTATGTCCCCTTAACGACAAATTGCACCACCAGTTGCCTTACACCCAGGCACCTTTCTAAGTACACCTTGAAGAATCGAATCAAAGAGCCGATTGGGCGTTGGGCGTTAGGCTGTTAGGCTGTTTTGATTCGTAGTAAGACTGTCTTGAATTATATTAAAGGTACCTGCGGCCTGCTCCTGCATTACATGAGCTTTGTCTGGTTACCATTAGAGATGGATATAATAGGATATAATATCGAGGTATCATCTCCATCTCTCTACTATACCAACCATACTCTTCGTACTAGCCACCGCCGCCGCCACCCATGGTCTCTCCTTTCAAGCGTCTACCAATCGAACTCAGATGCGCCATACTGCTCAACATTAGCAATTGGAAAGATTACAATGCATTTCGCTGCGTTGACAGAATCAACATCAGTATCGAACCCTCGTCCGCATCGCTTCAGCGCTTCATTGCTACTGGGCAACCTCTATCACTACTCGTTAGCTTCCACGAGGAAATGAAGCATCACGTCCTATTTTCAAGGCTTTTAAATCTGTGCGGTGTTGTGCTTCCACCATACAACTTGTTCTTCCCCAGCCCAACCCACAAGACCAGCGACAACGGCAGCATTCACCTATCGTCATCCCCCCCATCCGCTCTCGGTATTATCCACTTCTATCATGGAACAATACGCCAGCTCATCAAAACAATTGAGAGCCCTAATACAATGCATTCCCCGGCGCCTTGGTTACGTTATTCGAAACTGCTTCGAGAGGCCCCGCGGGCCAGAGGCATTAATTCTCGACAATTATGCTGCCTACACGACCTGTCTAGCGCAGTTGCAGAGAACATACATTATTCTATGTCTAGAGTGCTGTTCGACGTCCTCACGTCTCCTCCCGAGCGAGATGAGAAGATAATGGATATTGTTCAGGCCCACGGAATATACATCGTCAATGGCTTCGATGAGATAGTGGATACTTTGTCTCGATTACTGGAATCGAGGTGTTTCCAGTCCAGTCGCTTTCTCCAAGATTTTGTTGGCTGGATGGCTGTGCCATTGGTACTTCTCGCAATAGCACCATCGCCTTGTATCGTAGCGTTGGCAGAGTCGGTTTCCGATTTGCTAATGCATAATACAGAGCTTGCTGCCGTACAAATGCCGCCTGCTATATCTCCCTTCGGCGTAATCCTTACTAGCAGATTTATGAACGCAACTCGGCTGTTTATAACGTTTGTTGATCAAATGATTGAGCTCGGAATGTATCGATAAGGGAAAGGGGCGGGATAGAAACGAAATCACCAAAAAGTTTCGCCGTTTCGTTTATCAACCCAGAAGAACGAAACATTATCACATGAAATTGTCAATTTCACGGGAGGGACTGCCATATTCACGGAAAGACGCATACGCACACAATACACTGAGGGTTAGGGCGACATCGTGAATGACCACTAGAGTCTTGCTGTGCACAATTCGCTTCTCCATCCCATCTCTCCGCCGAGTCAAATTTCGACCTCACCCCACTTGATCGTCAAACGTATGTCCCTCTGTTCTGCCTGTCGCCGGTAGTTCAATGCTAAGTTCTTAACAGGTCAGCCATGGGCGAATCACCGAGTTTCTTCGTCTTCACGCCTAGCAAAAGGTGTCCATCGTCGGTCCGTACCAATCGAACGGAGGTTTTTCAACATGTCGTGTGGTGGGTATACAATGCGCCTGGTACTATTATGCCGTCGAATACGAGCTGCTGGGACTGTGGAGAGTATGGTTGTGAGGGTTATGCGGAATGTGGGCAGTGCACGGTGGGATATACCGTCTGCATGACCTGCCTCGATGGCTACGCTCTCCTTAACGTCTTCCACGAATGCGAGCTTTAGAGCGGTCTCCATTCTCTTCGCTTATAAAACTCAACGGACTGTCATATTCGTGTTCATATCTGTGTTTCTTGCGTGATTGTAATTATGTGATCTTAATTCTAAACTGCTTACCTACCTGCTGAATTCCAACAACTAGAAGAGCAACTGAGTCTATATCTACCTACACCTCTTGGCGTCTCTTTGAACGCTAATCCAACAACGGCAACTGCGGAATCCTCTTCTCTCGTTTGGACGCTAATCCAACAACGGCAACTGAGGAATCCGCTGCTCGCCCACTTGGCGCCAATATACCCATAAGACTTTCTTTCTGTACCTCATGCCGTCCACGCCCACGCGCACACCTATCGATATCCTACCGTCCCCTCCTTTCCCTACTTACACACCCTAGCCTTCACCCCACAGATATAAATAATTTTCCTCAGTGGATCTGTGAGGAGAGGAATGGGGTCGATATCGGGCAGGAGGCTTTGTTGCTTCTTGGTGCTGGAAATCGGGTTGTTACTACTCTGAATGCCGATATCGGGCAGGAGGCTTTGTTGCTTCTTGGTGCTGGAAATCGGGTTGTTACTACTCTGAATGCCGATATCGGGCAGGAGGCGTTGTTGCTTCTTGGTGCTGGAAATCGGGTTGTTACTACTCTGAATGTCGATATCGGGCAGGAGGCTTTGTTGCTTCTTGGTGCTGGAAATCGGGTTGTTACTACTCTGAATGTCGATATTTGGAGTATATGAGTTGCACCAGTCACCAGTCTGTCTTTGTTGGTGCTTGGTTGTGGATTTGGTAGTTTGAAGGGTTCAATCGATTTCGATCTCATGACTTCCGTCGTTCTTCGATTCTATTCTAGCTATACAACGGATATACCATTGTGAAGTTCTAATATGCTTTAAACTGTTTAGAGCACTTCAAAGGGGCTCTATGCACTTCGAAGCAGAATTAGACAATCGCTGTATAGGAACTGCGCTGAGGAATTGGTAGGACCAGCTAGTCTCTAAAGGGTCTGCTGAGGAATCCCAACCACCTAGCCTTCACCTGACTGAGACGCTAACCTGTATACGATATGCTGAGGATTCCGTACTGCGCCACAGCCTTGGCTATTCTTCAGCCTGCAACTGGTTTGAAACCCACGATGGTTTCTCCTCTATGGTTCCAATGCATTGCAGTGATTTCACGGCTTGATCTTGTATCCCAGTCCTGTACTTAGGATAATCTATCCGCTTGCGAATCTGGACACGATCGCGAGCAAAATTGGAGCTGACTGCCGGGTCGATAAAATACTGAACGTCCGACTTCATTCACGATTCAGCGCGGCCAAAGCTATTATCATTCGTCGTTTTTCGGCTTATATATGGGTCCTGAGTACCTGAGGGTGATGCTGCAGCTCACATCGTACGTTATTGTCCTCTGAAGGCCGCCGCGTGCTCTGCACTGGCCTGCGGTGTAGGTGTAAAGCTGCTTCGCCGGCATTTCACTTTTTACGGAATCTGGCTGGACTTTCGAGCTAACTGAAAACGGGCTGCTGAGGAATCCTGGGAAGAGAAGTCACGAGCTGGGAATCTAGTACGCTAGACTTGACTTGGGGTGCTGAGGAATCCTTACACCGGTGCTTGGCTTACCACGGAACCAAACGAGCTGCGGTTTGTACAATTGTAGCGCCCTCATGACAGGAATATTCCCTACCACGATTGCCCACCGTATACCGGTCGGCCTAGTTTAATGGGTACAGGACCCGCTTAGATGACTGAATGGCTGTGTAGAGTTGTTTCCCCTGCTCGGTTTGCCGTGCTCTATTCCAGCAACGGCGGTGTAGGGATGGGCCATATGGGCCCATGGGGATACTACCGTTCTGTAGGGAAGGAACCCCGCTCACGCTTAATCGCTCTCTTGTAGATCTATATGGGTGTGCTACGTATACGCCTGATGTCAATCTCGCTAAAGAATCCGTTACAGATGTGTAGCGACTCATTGAACGATATCCTTGTGCCGGTGGAAGAACTGAAAATGCAAGTATGCCTACAAGTGCACCTGCGGTGCAGCTGTTTCCCGCTTCCCTGTCGCTATTTCGCCGCTTGGAGGGCCTATGCCAGCCGGGGATTATCCTACAAGTATATAAATTATTCAAACAGAGCGAATCATCATAAAAGAACCCACTGTTGCAATAGGCGGTATTTGTGGGTGGAGGTTTATTGCGCCCGCTCCCTACTGCTTAGAGCAGCTCTGAGCGAAGCAGAGCAGCTCCCTGTTGTTTGGCCCTCCTTTAGATAGCATATGACAGCGTCAGACTGTTTGATCAGGTTCATTGAAGTGGCCAGGTATCCCCCAATCGCGGGGGGGGGCTGTGGTTTAAGGACCTAATTTGCTGGAGCAGCGGCCGGCGAAAGCAAAAGCGCCCGGGCGCCCAGCGCCCGGCTCAGGATTCCTCAGTGCCCCATTTCCAGCATAGCGCAGGTGTTTTGAGGGGCATGTGAGCATCACGTTTCTGTGGCCAAAAGGGGTTTGGTGAGGGCTGAAAATTTGGTGGGGTCTTGGGCAAAACAGGCTCCATTTTTTGCTGATGGCACATCAGCCGGGATGTGTCGCATATTCTAGACTCACAAGTTCGCTAAAATATGGTTGTGGTGGTTCCTGACCATGGTGGGTGTACATTTGTATCTCCACGGAGGGACAAGCCGCTTGCGAGTCGCTCCGGCTTGGGAACTATGATTCGCGAGTTTGGAGAATGATCGGGCCGATGGGAGTTGATGCCGAGAGGGCCGGGTTGCCGAAATGTTCGGATTTCGGATAGGTGTTGAACGGTGCCAATGTGCTTGTAGAATGTTGTAGAGATTGATGGGCGCATTGCCACGGGAAGGCAAGCCATTCGAAAGGCTAATCGAGTAGGAGATTAGGCCAATGTCGTGGGAATTGGACCGAGGAGCGTAGGTGGAGGACGCTGAGAACTTGAGAAGCTAGATCGGGTTGCCGAAGGGTGCGGATTTCGGCTAGGCGGTCTCAATGTAACTCGGTGGGAAAGCTGGGAAGAACCAATGCGGTGATTTCGAAGGAGGTCGAGAAATTTTCGGCATGTCGTTGTTATTCAATGGGGCTTTCTGGCGCGCAGCTGAAAAGGAACTTGGACCAATTAGCAAGCATGCCACTCATTCAGCAAAGAGCACCCTCAAGGCCTTGAACGTAGCCTCGATATCTCTGCCAAAACAAACGTAAGAGGGCTCTCTCATACAGGATGACATTTGCATCGCAAGTCTCCATATCCTCGAACCCGACTTTCGCTGGCATGAGCATAAGGTACCAAGACAGCCCAAGCCATCATATGTCTCGGGATAGTTGCATCTCACGAAGACACCGTTATCAACACAAGTACCACGGGGCACCAATACCGTGGAGAAACACATCTCCGAAGGAGGTTTGAGACTCTGACATCATAGAAAGTGTGGAGCTGTCTCCCTGCACGTCATGCCCCCTATCGCCCACCGAACTCTTAGTAAGGCCTTCCAGAAGCCTGCCAAATCCTTATCAGCGCCATGGTGATAAGGCTGAGACTAGCCCAAAGAGGCAGTACCAAGGCTTCACCAGGAACCAAAGCTTGCAAAGTGCCATGAGAGATGCAAGGACTGTGGGGCCGATAAGGATAGATCTCGAATATGTGGGGTAGGAAGAGGTAGTCGAAGCTTATCGAGATGAAGGACGGGGTTTCTAGAATATGGCGGGCAGGGTCGTTAACGGGGTGGAGGAGGATACGAGGTGGATACCTTTCGGAGAGCGTGGGTGGAGTACAATCGATGCTAGATGCTTGTTAGTTTCGTAGAATAGAGAAGAGAGAGATCAAATTTACCTATTCTTAGAATCCAACAGAGGATCGGTCCACGCGAGCTGCAGCTGTTCCGGGTATCCGAAGTCTTGGAGCCCTGCCTTAGAAGCTCATCGAAAAGGCTCCCAAGTCCCGAGCCCAGAACTCGTACGACTACCATAAGGCTCCGAGATAGGCGTGAATCTTGAACCTACTAAGTACATAGTTAGCTGAGGCAGTTCAGATCTGAACCAAAACTCCAATGTGTCAGTCCAGTTCGCTAGTCTAGAGTCAGCAGCCTCATATTGCGAGCATATGCACGCTTTTTGGGCCAGATGACATCCAACCAAGAGTCCATTTCCCTTATCATGACCACGAGAGCATAAAGAATCAGCACTTTTGAACGAACACGTAGCAGCGTGATAGTTCATCCCTTCAACGCATCCGCAGGTGGATCAGAGCGGGGATCGGACGGGGTAGATAGAAGGCCCTTTGATAAACGCTGTCGTTCCTCTGACAGTGTCTTATCAGGAAGATGGCGAACGGTAACAAAGAACAGGGAGATTTTCTTTCTTGTATCGGCCAACGGATTGCGATGATAGCATGTATGTCTTGTCGAAAGTATCATGAGGGCTGTAACGAGGCCTCCGGCGAAGCTGAGGCGTTGCTGCATGATAAGAAGCTGCCAGTGGTGATTCCAAGATAGGAGGAAGAAGTGCGAGAGCGTGAGGATAATGAAAGATGTCGTTTGCAGAGTATACGTATATACAGGTGTGTGTAGACGTGGGTTGTTCTCATCCGTCTGAGTCGTTGCGAGCGGTGCGGTAGTGAAAGGCTGTGAGCTTTGTGCACTGTTTCTGACAGGCTTTGCTGGCTTACCACAATGACGATTCCAAGTCAGGTGTCTGTTTCCCCATCGGCATAAGCCATGCCTCAAGATTGGAGGCAATAAAGCCCAGCACTGACTCCGATGAACTTTCTCAGTTAACCATGAATCAAAAACTTCTTCCCAAAGTGTCTGATCTCCTCAACGGTCGACCGGTCCATTGAAACTCCATGGAGCATAAAAGTGAACGAATAAACTCTTATGCCTGACCACTACCCGGATCGAACGGATAACCTTTCGATAGATTCCACACTTGTGATTAGGGTACAAGATTTGGAATCGAATGCGCTACCATTGCGCCAAGCGGCCTTGCCGAAGGGGATTGAGAAACTGCTTTATCCAACCCGTCAAGAAACTTCCCTGGACCTGCGAAAAGCAAAAGAGATGACATCCATACTTGTGACCACTACCCGGATCGAACGGATAACCTTTCGATGGACTCCACACTTGTCCTGAGAGAACAAGATTTGGAATCGAATGCGCTACCATTGCGCCAAGCGGCCTGGAATGGGAAGAATCGGATAGGTGCGGCCTCGGTTGGAAACCTATTTTCGGGCCGAGCCGAGCAGATGATGGATATACCGTGAGGATTGGCGTACGTAGCTCGAGCCGAGATTATTCGGTTGTTTGTGGCTGTTTGCTGCAGCTGGCTGGCAGGTCGAGCGTGAAGACGGCCGAGCCGATTCTCAAGCTGGTCCAGTTGAGATGACACTACGAAGAGTTAGCAGAGATTCGGTAATGTGCAAAACTAATTTTGCTGTAAATTGGGACTATTTCGAACTTGTTTGTCGTCTCTTTCTGAGATTCCAGCTGTTGTTGTCGACAAAGTCGTTTGCTGGAGATCTCCGAGGCATCCAAAGAGGCACTACCCGCACAGACCACGCCAAGTTACTCCCATCTAATCAGATCCCCACCGATGAAGCCACCAACACCACGCTGAGCCTCATCTTCTTCTCGAACTTTCCCCCCACCATTTGCGCCCCATCACGAACAAACGAGTCCAACGACCGTCTCCGAACCCTCCGAATACCCCCCACCGTCCACCACCGGGTCCATCTCAACGCCACAATCAACCCGATCGATACCCCGGCTCCGGTGCGTCTCATCTTTCGGACCCTGAATACCCCACCCCACCTCCGCTCATCTGCACCACCCCGCCGATCCGCACCTCCAAACAAACAACATTCGCCGCCAGCCTAGGCGACACCACCTCCACCCACCTCCACCCACCATTTGCCCATCATGGCCCAACGAGCAGAGGATCTCAAGACAAAGGGAAACCAGTCAGTATTCCCTCCCACCTCGGCCCAGCGCGCAATTGCGGGACACCGTTCGCTAAGCTCCGCCATCCGCACCTAGGGCCTTTGCAAAGGGCGACTACCAAAAAGCCGAAGCCTACTACACCGAAGCGTAAGTCCCCCGGAGTCCATCTTCCTTCCCCGAGTCCCGGATGAACACCCGGTGCTAACACCGAGCAGCATTATCAATGACTCGAGCAACCCAAACTACTACACCAACCGCGCCCTCGTCCGCACAAAACTCAAGAGCTGGGAACAAGTCCTCGAGGACTGCGACGTTGCGCTTCGCCTTGATCCTCAATCCCGTACGACTCCCCTAATCAGATGCTGCATGGCCGCATTGGTGAATAGGTTGATTGTCATGGGTCTGAGACTAACAAACCCCCAGTAAAAGGCCACCACTACAAAGCCCTCGCGCTCATCGCCCTCGACCGCGCCACCGAAGCCCTGCCCCCCTCGCAACAAGCCTACACCATCGCCCTCAGTCTCAAGTCGCGGTCCGCCGGCACCATCGGCCAGGTTGTTCTCGACGCACGCAAGAAGATCTGGGAGGCACGGGAAAAGCGACGGTTAAAGCAGGAGGCGTCGTTGCTGCTGGAAAGTATTGAGGGGCTCCGCAAACTGGGGGAGTGTGAGAAGGAGGAGATTAGGAGGAATGCGAGGGATGGGAGCTTCGGCTATGAGCTTAGTGAGGAGGAGCTGGAGTCGGAACTGGCGAGTGTGCACCAGCGGGTGGAGCAGCGGGTGGAGGATCTGAAGAATGTGTTTGCGATGAGTAATGAGAGGGCTCAGGTCAGGGTATGTGGTCCTCCTTGCTTCCGATGAGCGCATGAGACGAGTGCTAGGGTGGACTGGCTAACTCTGGGTGTGTAGGAGATTCCAGAATACCTGATGGACAGCATCACCTTCAACATCATGATCGACCCAGTCGTCACCAAACACGGCCAATCCTACGACCGCTTCACCATCCTCGAACATCTCCGGCGCCAGCAAACAGACCCGCTCACGAGGGAACCCATGACGGAGGAGGACCTGAGGCCGAATTTGGCGCTCAAGAATGCGTGTGAGGAGTTTTTGGAGAAGAATGGATGGGCGGCGGATTGGTAGGGCTGATTGCTGCTTGCTAGGCTGCTGAGTTTGGATGGTGCACTGTGCTTGTCGCGGAACTGGAGAAGGGAGGTGAGGGGAAGCAGATGGGGTGTTGAATTGCATTCTTTGTTAAGCGGAGTTGGGAGTTCTTCTTCTTTGATTACTACTTCACTTCTTCTTCTTCTTCTTTGAGTTTATCTTTGTCTTTACTACTTAGTATCCCCTTTACCCCCTTTGGGCATCTGGGATTGACCTTGTTGTTTTTGCACGGTTACTTATCGATCATACAGTACAGTTACAGTTGCTATTTATGGTATCGTTATACACTTCTTATGTTTCTTAGTTTCAAAAAGACATTCGTACTCCGTTGATCTGTCTCTGTCTCTGGTTACGTGTGTGGATGGAGTGAATGAAATGGATCGTGTCCAATCTTTCGGTTGTGTGTATGATGTGGTGGTGCCCTTGGATCGATAGAGTGTTGTGTTTCGAGCGCACCGTATTGTCATCCGAAGCTTAGACTCGTGGCTCTTTGAACGCAATTATGTTTTCGTGTGGTTTGGCTTGACGGCTTACGGACGTCGTAGAGTTCTTAGGTCGATTCCTGGAGATACTATTGTGTTTGCTTCGTACTCAAGTGCTGGATGGTGCGTGAGACAATCCGGTATCCTGCTTCGAATATTCGCTGATGTACTCGTGACTGTTGTTTTCGGAAAGGTACTCCTTCGACGCTCCTTGCGTCCACGTCGTGAGCTTTTTTTCTGGACTCGGAGTGCGTGATTACTTGATTCGGTTCTGTTCCTGAATGAAGAGGTAGGTAGTCGTGAGATCAAGTCATGCTGACCTGTGAAGAAGGTAGGGCAGGAAAAGTACGTAGGCAGATCCTAGTATGCTGGCCCAGATGCCACACGTACCGCCATACTAGTACTAGTCGTCGTCACTACTCGTTCATTCGGAGGGTGCATGACTGCTCCGAATACCTGAATACGACCTGCAAGTTTTGCGGTACTTACAAAGCTCCATCCCCTTTGAAGTTGGTACTCGTTAAGTAGTATGTGGTTTTGCCGCCTTTTGGGCTGACTGACTCGTACGTTGATTCTCGATCAGAAGTATACGATCTTAAACGGTATGACGACTCGGGCTCTCTTCGTACGTCGAGAGTCGGTTTGGTAGTTGATACTCGTAACCGAAAGGACTTCCTTCACGTGCACGTTGATTGTCTCGTGCTATGATCGACGATCGTAGGATTCAGCAATGTACCATGACCTTCTTTACGTGCCATTCTTCTCATAATCTGGCCGGTCGACCGGTCTTGACGTGTTTTCGGAGGCACGTATCCTGGTGGTATAGTATCGTATGCCATTGCGAGGATGAATCGCTAAGTGTAGATCTTTTTCTCGATACTATTGTACTACCTAGGAGTACTCGTATTTCCGACAACTTGAACGCGGGAGAGGGTATCATTCGTGAGACTCGCAGGTCAAATTCGGAGCTGATATCCTATACGTACTATTGTGAGATAACCGGTGATGATGCTTTTAGGAAGCACACGAGCGACGTATTTGAACGCCAAAGACTCTCTTCTCGGTCTCGTCCAATGATCGAGGGATGAGGTGCTGGATAAACTTTAACTAGTACGTATTTGCTTGCTGTCAACATGTCTCGCAGACGAGAACGTGCCACCGTTGCTGAGCGAGGAGGTAAATATGTGTATACGTATTCCACTCGGCAGTTACACTTCGAGTATCGATACAATCGTTCGGCGGATCGGCGAGATCGAGATGAGAACGTACTCGTAGGCGATGCTTGCGTCCCTAGGTCGGCCTGGTCTTAGTAAGACCGTGACTTGCTCGTGGACGCTATCCTTAGGCAGGAGGATAAAACGGGCCAGACATATACTACTAAGTACTTAGTATGCGTAATTTTTTCTGAATATCCTCAGTGTCTCGTGCGATTGGACTTGACCATGATTGATTCTTGGGGGGAAAAGTAGCTTGACTCTACTAACGGTGCTTGAGAGCTCGTGTCTCGGATCTCAGGCTGGTGCGTGGGATGATGTTTCGTGACGTGTCTACTGCTTGATTTCATGCTCCTCGTATCCTGGCGCTTCGGCGGCTGCCATGCCAGACTTGCCCAGAGGTCGTGGCCCAAGATTCTTGCCTCGTTCTTACTTATATGTGTGGTGATTTGGATACTGTGTGTCGTGCCGACTCTGAGTCCAGTGATGCGTTTCTGTAACCAAATACTTCAACTCGTGTTGCTCGGGACTGCAGTTCTCGAAAGTTCTTTTCTCGTGTATTCGCTGTGTTGGCTTACGTCCGTAAACCCCCAAGGCGCTTCGAGTTTCTGTCGTTCTGCGTTACGGTTTGACAGCGTGGATGCGTGGATGTAGAGCCTATTCTGAGTTCGGCCCGAGTTACACGGCAGGAAGGCGTTAGAGGCCGGTTAAGATGGGCGGAGATAACTCCCGAGTACCCCCGAGTCTCCCCGGCTCTCCCCCCACCCTCTCCCTAGCCTAGTTCTTAGTATATAGTCTACCTAGCCTAGCTGTCAATAGAAAGGTATCGATTCTTCTCACAACATTTGGTAGCAACACTACCGTTTGTAGACGATCGTAGATCAGTTTTCCACGATCGCCTACACGTAAGCGGAGCCAAGGCCGCTTAGTCAACCGCCTTCCGAGGCCACATCGCAACACCATGAGTGACACCGGCGATAGCACCGCCAACATCACCAAGACCACCCCGGGTGGCTTCCCCCATACGCCTCAGCAGGCCGAAGGCTCCAAGCCCGCACAACCCCGCTCCGCACCACCCAAAACCGAAGGAACCTCCCCAGCACCGCTCCGTGTCGATACGTCTATCCCCGCAGCTCCCTCCCTACTCTCCCCCGCCTCCGCACATCGCAAGCCTTCGAGCCCCACTCGTCCATTCGACAAAGGCAAACACCCAGAAGCGACGCCGTATCTCATCCCCTCTACATCCCGACTTCCGCGGAGCCCGATCCCCCGACCTCATACCGCCCGTGAAGCCGACCGTGGGCTCCTTAAAGCTCTTTGCTCTTCAAACGAGAATCTTCACGCTGACCTCCTGAACGAAGTCCTTGAACTCAGTACGATCGCATCCCCCATTGCCGACGAACTCCACCATGAGGGAATCACGATCGTCGACGTCCTCAATCGTCGCCTGGATACTATCCGCGAATGGGCCCTTCACTGCCGCCACACCACCAAGTCTCTCCTCCAACAATCAGAGACCGATAAGGAGCAACATCGCATTATTCAGCAAGAACTGAACAATCGCATCACGTCTCTTCAAGCCGAGCTCTCCACCACTCGCGAGCGCGCCGACGATACCTCTGACGACGACGTTCCTGTCTCTCACACTACCGTCCCATTGGTTACCGTCCAAGGTCCTTACACCAGTCCTCCACCCCCGCCTCCCCCTCCACCACATGGCGACATTAGAGGCAACAGCCAGCAATCCGTCATCTACGTCCAAGCACTGCAATCACCCTTCGTCGGAGATATCCCCAAAACGCTCGATATCCCCCTCAAAGCTAACCCGGTGCCGAACTATAACGGCTCCGGCGATATTGAGCTCATCTTCAAGTTCCTCCAAGCACTTCAACACCACATCCGCCTGCTCGCTCACTTCACCGATCTCCAAAAGATCAACTACGCCTCCAGCTATCTTCAAGGTTCCGTCTCGACGTGGGCAGCTAACTGGCAGATTCGCAGGCCCATCGGTGTATGGCAGCGCTTTCTACGCGAATTCAAGGAAGAATGGGTCCCCTCGACTGCGGCCTACTACCACGGCAACAAACTACAGTCCATGACGCTCAAGTCGGCCTCCCAAATCGACCAGTTTAATCACGAGTTCCAGACGACATTGGAGATGTTGGACATCACAGACCTGGCGACGATCACTGAGGGCCATCCGTACTTCACACTCTACCTCAGTAAGATCCAGAATCAGTCCATCCAGACGGCTATCCAGCTCCAAGCACAGCAAGCATCTCTCAACCGCAAAATACCGTTCAATCTTCAGATCGTCATGCGTTACGCGTCACGGCTCTTCGCCGCCAAAGCACTCCAAAGTCAAGCCGCTCCTCCCGCACGGCCCAGCCGTCCTAACCCTCCCCGCCGACCTGCACACCCAGCAGTACGTGCCATCGACATCACGGAGGACGACGACCCAGCAGAGCACTCAGATTCAATGGAACTTCACGCCGCTCAAGCCCGCTACTCTAACACCAACTACGTGCGCCGCTGTCACCTCTGTATGGCCATGAACCACCTCATGCGCGAATGTCCGTTGAAACCAAGCCTCGACGCTCTACGTCGCTCGAAGAAATCAGAGTCCAAGGAAAAGAAGGACGATACGAAGGGAAAAGCCTAAGGGGTCGTAGCAGCACGAGCTATAGCCCCCAGCACCACACATGGCGTACCACGGAACCCCAGATAGTGTCAGTCGAGCACCCCAGATCTCCAGATAATGCCCCTTCCCTCCCTCCCCCGGAGGAAGACCCCATTCTGCTTGACCTTCAATACATTAGCTCCAATAGATCAATCACACTTTCTGCTTCCTTCTCTACGTATTCCGATCCTCCCACCGTGCACACCTATACAGCCCTCTACGATAACGGTGCCTCTACCTCCTTCATGTCAACCAAAGTCGCCGAACAGCTCTCCACCGCCCTCCATATCCCCATCGTCACAAAAGGCGTAATGCAAGTACGACAAGCCTCTACCGTCACCCACAGAGAGCCTCGCCGCCTTCTGACTATCCCGACCACCTTAAAGCACCCCCAGGGGTCCACGTCGTTCACCAGTGTCATTACATACACCCTCTACGAACTATCCACCTACGAGGTCATCCTCGGCATGGATTGGCAAGAAACAGTCGGCGCTATAGCCGACAGCCGCACGAAGACCGTCACTATCTCGTCCGCGAGGACCACTCTAGCGTATGATCCCTCCCTCTTCGGAGCTCATAATATCCCCTCACACATTCGTCCCCGCAACTGCCAGCCCCCCCCCTTCATTCACCAACTTCACGACATCCCTCAGGTCCACAGTCGTGACCTCTCTAAAGCCGACGAGCTCTTCATTCTCCACGTCAACCACATACAAGCTCGACCCCTCGGCAGCCCTCAAACTCTTAGAGATCGAATACGGACGACATACCCCTCTCTCTTCGATGAGCCCACCGGTAGCGCGCCGCCCAACCTCCCCACCATGGCCATCCGCACCACCGTAACCACCCCACCCCACCGAGCACCATACCGAGTCTCCATGAAAGAACGTGCTTTCATGGACCAACACATCGCCTCCCTGCTACAACGTGGTTATATCCAGCCGTCAGAATCACCATACGCGGCCCCTATCCTCTTCGTTCGACGGGCCACACATAACGGCAAGCAGGCGAAGCTCCGTATGTGCGTCGACTATCGAGGGCTGAACGCTATCACCGTTAAAGATCGCTACCCCCTACCACACCCAGAGGATCTGCTCGACAAGCTCCATGGGGGGCGCCTCTTCACTAAGCTCGACATGCACAGTGGATATCACCAGCTCGGCATCAACCCCGAGGACGTTCCCAAGACTGCCTTTATCACACCAGACGGGCTCTACGAGTGGAAAATGATACCATTCGGACTTGCCAATGCTCCCTCCTTCTTCATGCGCGTCATGACCACTCTCCTCCAGCAGCACGTCAAGGCCGGATACTGCCTCGTATACCTCGACGACGTCCTTATCTTCACCACCTCAGACGACGAATCCATACACTACCAACGCGTCACGGCCGTATTGGACACCTTAGCCACAGCCGGCCTGAAACTCAAGCCAGACAAGTGTGAATTCGGCGTCACTACCACCACATTCCTCGGCTACAGGCTCGACCACCTCGGCATCCATATGGACGAATCTAAAGTGGCAGCCGTTACGAACTGGCCTACACCACAGAATGGCCGCGATCTCGCAGGATTCCTCGGACTTGCCAACTTTTACCGTCGCTTTATCCACCAATTCGCGGCCATCACGACAGAGCTGTATAACCTCGTGCACCTTCGCCCTCGTGCCTTTCAAGCTAGTTGGACTGCCTCAGCCGCCACGGCCTTCCAGACCCTTAAGGACGCTCTCGGAGCTCAACCAGTCATAGTAGCCCCAGAGCCTTTCAACCGCACCTTTCGAGTCTACGTCGACGCTTCTCAATACGCTCTCGGTGCCACACTACGACAAATTCACCAGGACGGCCAAGAACGCACGCTGGCGTACTACTCGCGGAAACTAACTGGACCAGAGACCCGCTACAGTGCGTACGATCGAGAGCTCCTCGCTATCAAAGATTCTATCCTCCACTGGCACCACTACTTGTCCATAGCCAAACTCACCGTCTTCTGCGATCACAAAACGTTACAACACGCGATGAAGCAACATACTCTCTCCACCAGACAAATGAGGTTTCTCGAGCCTCTCCTAGCGTACGATTTCACCATTCAGCACATAGATGGCGCCAAAAACTACGTCCAAGATGCTCTGAGTCGGCGGCCAGATTACAAGGAACCACCTGTTGTACGCAACCTCAACCTCCATGCCCTCGACACCATCGACGAACGCGACCTCGCCGCCGACATCTCCGCTGCCTACGCTCAAGACCCCCTCCTTTCCAAAGTCGTACGCCTCCTCCACGCCCCCAACCTACAAGCACTCTACGAAGCAGAACTCGCTACAGCCCCACCAACGGACCACCGACTGTGGAGGAAAGCCCGGCATCACGCGTTAAAGAATTACGATCTTCGTGTTGTCCCCCTCGCTGACCCACCATCTGAAACCAGCCCTCCCCTCACGCTCCTCTACCACCGCTACACGCACAAGCTGATTATGCCCAACGACAGAGATCTCATCCACTTCGTCATAGGAGAGGCACACGACGCATTCGGGCACGGAGGGCACCACAAGACGATAGACCGTCTTAGACGACGATTCTGGTGGACTAACTTAGCACGCGACGTTGAACGCTACATTCAACGTTGCGATATCTGCTTACGGGTTAAAGCCTCCAACCACCCTCCCTTCGGCGAGCTACAACCCCTGCCCATCCCTTCAGGGCGATGGGAGCGCATCAACATAGATTTCATCACCAAACTGCCAACCACGAGCCCTACCGCATCGGGCGCCCAGTACGACGCTATCCTCACCATCATCGACGCTCTCACCAAACGAGCTCACTTTATTCCTTGCCAGGAGGCTAACCTCTCTTCCCTCGAATTCGGCAACATGTTGCTCACTGAGCTAGTCCGACTCCACGGCTGGCCCTTGGAAATCGTCACCGACCGAGACCCACGCTTCACTAACGCAGCATGGCGGCATATAGCACAACGTCTCGGGACACTGTTACGCCTCTCCACCGCCTACCACCCCCAAACCGACGGCCAAGCCGAGAAAGCCAACTCTATCGTTCAAACCTACCTCAAAGCAGTTACGAACGTTTCGGACGGCAAAGCCGTTTGGCACCTCGACCTCCCTATGGCGGAATTCGTCTACAACTCCACGACCCACGCGGCAATCAAGATGACACCATTCGAGGCAGATCTCGGCTATACCCCGAACTCCCCGCTCGACCTTGCCATTTTACCACCAACGGTAACTACGGAACGCGCTCAAACCGGGGAAGCATTCATTCAAGCCCAGCACGAGACACTCCTACGCCTACGCACGGTCATGGAATCCGCCCAAGCCTCCATGGTAGCCAGCACGGCCCGCCGCACCCCCTCACCCTTCAAAACCGGCGACGAAGTCTATCTCAGCACCAAGAACCTTGCTGTCGACTACGGCAACACCACGCCGGTTACCTACCTTAATCCCCACCCGGACGAGGACCCCACCACCGCTGACCGCAGGCTACGATCACGAAAGCTCCAACACCGCTACTTCGGCCCCTTCACGATACTCGAGATGATTGGATCCAACGCCGCCAAACTGGACATTCCCGCCACATGGGGTCTCCACGATGTATTCAACATCTCTCGACTACGTCCCAAACCAGCTCCCGCACCAGACGTGCCAGAACCTCACCAACGAGCACATCACCGCATCCCACCCCCGCTCAGACGCCAACACGCCGACAAAGCCGAATACGAGATCGCAGAAATCGTCAAGCACAAACGTCGTAACCGACGAGGCCGCCCCAGCTACACCTTCTGGATCCGCTGGCGTGACCAACCAGACACTGAAAACGAGTGGCTCACCTACGAGGACCTCATCAACTCCGCCACCAGCCTCCTCAAAGCGTATTACATTAAGTCCAACCTCACCCTCACGGAAAAACTACGCCGCTATCAGGACGACGAGGCTACACCGCAAGCCCACGTAATCACCTCGGCAGCCTGTTACACCACGATCCTCGAGGATGACCACGCCGAATGGCACATATATGAGGCGCACGAATGGCAGCAGATCTGGGAGGAGTGCAGGTTCCTTTTATCACATACGGTCTCGCACTAGTGCGCGTTACTGAGCGATGTTGTCATTTTTTTTTATTCCACCGTTGTTATTGTTTTATTTCCTAATCGAGAAGGACGATGCCCTCAACACCATCGCGAGAATCACCACAGGGAGGGGTAGTAGTTGTAGAGCCTATTCTGAGTTCGGCCCAAGTTACACGGCAGGAAGGCGTTAGAGGCCGGTTAAGATGGGCGGAGATAACTCCCGAGTACCCCCGAGTCTCCCCGGCTCTTCCCCCACCCTCTCCCTAGCCTAGTTCTTAGTATATAGTCTACCTAGCCTAGCTGTCAATAGAAAGGTATCGATTCTTCTCACAACAGTAGGGCTAGCTGAGTAATTTACTGTGTCTTTTTCCTCTCGCAGCGCGCAACTCGATAATGTGCCATTGTCGAAGGTTCCTTTGAACGTGATTCAGCATGACGTCATGCCTCAGGCTGCAGAAGCCCGCCTCTAACGCTTCACCACTTCTTTTCCCAAACAATGTTCTACAACCTCGCCAATAAAGTATTCCTTAGGTACGACGACCCCAATATTCTCCCGGCTAACCGTGATTTCAGCTCAGAAACGACATATCGACAGATTATCTTCATACCATACCGCCCGCACCTTCCTCCCGCTCCAACATAACTCCACCCCTACCGCAACGCCAAACCCTCCGATATCGATATCACCATCAGTCCCGTTCACTGTCTTCCGTCCAAAACTCACACAAATCCTGACTTCAAGTTCGAATAACAACCAATCTTGATGCCTTTCTCGATTCAGAATGCCGATACCGAAGCCTCTTGCTGGAAGACGCAACGAAACCTCATACGAGGCTGGATTTGGAAGCACAGGAAGAAACGAGCAGCTTCGGTTCGCGAAATGACGTTCGCGGTGATGCGACGTGGGAATGGAGTCGGCAAGCTCAATCGACGAGAATTTGGTCATTACCGGCTAGGGAGAAGTCATGGATGTTGAGCTCACCTGGGGATGATTTGGGAGGGTTGACGAAGAAGAGCTTCTGTTTTGTTTGACATTATGATGGGCGATTATCTTGACACGGAGGACTTCAGCAGCGAACGGTTAGCGACATAACGGGAGAACAGGAAGATTTCATGAGAAGGGCGAATGTTAACAAAGAGATCGAGCTCCAGGCAGGCGAGTGAATGGAAGTCAGTTGAACGCAGCATGGCTTTCGGATCAGCCCGTCCGTATGAGATGTCCTGATGGATTACAGATTTGTGACACGCTTGTTTCCGTCCCTTTGGAGGGCTTGATGTCCCTGGCGAGTGTCCAATTGTAGGCTGTGCCACCTTTCTTCAGGTGATACCATAAGCATGCATGGCAGATCTGTGGATTGGCAATCTGGTGCGGGGAATCTCGTTGCAACATCACCCCTCAGTCAACATCTCATCCACCGCCTGATTTCTCCCGAGCTCCTCAGCAATCGTACCTGTCAAGCTCCAAGCTTTCGATATCAACATGGTACTTCTCACAGAATTACCCATTAGTAGCAGCAATGGCTAACTTTTGTCAGGAAGATCTAGCCGCCGACGCCGGCATGGAACTGTCAAACTTCAGCTTTCTGACGGTACGATTGAGTGCAGGCCATCGACCGGAGCAATGGTCTGGCTTCGTCTACGAATACTTCAAGAAGTTACAGGCTGCTCATGAAGCAGGCAAGCGTCTATCATCAACCTTAAAATATCGAGAGACGCTGGATTTTCTAAGGCAACTTTACAATGATGAGTCGCCTATACATCCCCCACAACTATTCCTTCCAATCGAGCGATACATATACTTCGCTCTGACTGTTCGGTTGATACAGGAACGGACAGGGGCGAAGTACGACAAGGAAGTGTATCTTCGAGTGAGGCGCCGCGAGGAAGATTACCGCTACTACTGGCTATTGGAATACAATTGGTTTCGCTCCTGGGGGATGGAGCATCATGATGTCGATGGTATTTCATATGAAGCAGGATTGCTTCGGGACACACAAGCCAAGCTGGCAGAGACTGTGCTTCAGCACACATTGATGGGCATAACTTTGCTCATTCGGGATTGGCAAGACGTTACACTGCCGCACTTACGGGAGAAAGGCTTGGAGCATGCAGATTGGAAATCGAAGATTGGACAACTTTGGTCGGAGGACATCGGAATAGTGCTTCTGGATTCAGAACAGTATCTCAAGAGGCTTATATTTTGTGAAGAGTTAAGATCGGAAAGGACGGAGCGGCTTCTCCTTAAGTATCTTTGTGAGGAAGGCCTGAACGTTGATGTTGTTCGAGGCGTCAAGGAGGCTAACCTGCGAAAGGAGGAAGAAGAGAGTGAACGAAAGGCAAGAAAGCGCAGGGAAAAAGCGGAAAGAAAGGCTCGGGAAGAGCAAGAAAAAGAGTCGGCAGAGCAAGGAACAACTGCAAACCTGGAACGTTAGGTGAGGATTGGACGTAAGACTCGTACCAAGTGGCATAGTTGAGCATCGAGATGAGCAGCTTAGGTACCGATGCGAGCAGAATGATGGAAAGAAGCCGCAATCGATTAAATTAAATCAAGCTTGGTTAAATTTAAAAGATAAAGTTTTAAATGACCCCCCAGTTTCGAAAAAGTATCTTGAATAACCCCTCGGGATGCCCCTTTTGTCGCCATTTGTATGCCATTTTCATGCCTTGTAGTCTGGTACCAGTCTCACAATATGTCGTGTACTTTCTGACCTTCCCGGCATACGAGA
>ML119824.1:92603-103513 GCA_003788565.2 Ascobolus immersus RN42
AAGCGTATTACATTAAGTCCAACCTCACCCTCACGGAAAAACTACGCCGCTATCAGGACGACGAGGCTACACCGCAAGCCCACGTAATCACCTCGGCAGCCTGTTACACCACGATCCTCGAGGATGACCACGCCGAATGGCACATATATGAGGCGCACGAATGGCAGCAGATCTGGGAGGAGTGCAGGTTCCTTTTATCACATACGGTCTCGCACTAGTGCGCGTTACTGAGCGATGTTGTCATTTTTTTTTATTCCACCGTTGTTATTGTTTTATTTCCTAATCGAGAAGGACGATGCCCTCAACACCATCGCGAGAATCACCACAGGGAGGGGTAGTAGTTGTAGAGCCTATTCTGAGTTCGGCCCGAGTTACACGGCAGGAAGGCGTTAGAGGCCGGTTAAGATGGGCGGAGATAACTCCCGAGTACCCCCGAGTCTCCCCGGCTCTCCCCCCACCCTCTCCCTAGCCTAGTTCTTAGTATATAGTCTACCTAGCCTAGCTGTCAATAGAAAGGTATCGATTCTTCTCACAACAGTGGATGCGTGAGGCAATCCTGCTTCGCTGATGTGATCGTGCTCCGGCTCCATATCTGCACTGGGATGTTACTCGTACCACTGTCCTTGCGTTGTGGACTTATTTCTGGGCTGGTGGTACGTGAGGACAGTTTGTTGTGGATGTGATCATGAAGATTTACTCGTGAGAACTGGTCTTGCTTCCGGTGAAGAATATAGGGAGATTATCGTCCAAAAGCCCTAGTAACATGACCGTAGTCAAAACTGAACGTTCGATCATGACTCTTTCTCCTGAAACCCTAAACACCGTGGCGGCCTTGCCCGGTAGAAGCTTCGAAGTAGTTATGGTGAACTTGAAAATTCGTCCCCTTTGAATTAGGTACTAGTGGGCGAAATTTGTGATGCTGAATAGGCGTACTGACTCGTATAGCGATTCTCGACACGTAGTATCACATCGTAAGACAACCTTAGTTTGTTTGAGTCAGGGTGGTGGAAATGTTTTGGTGTTCTACGCAGCGCTGGAAATTTGTGGATGACGTCGCAATGATGCGTTGGGGAGATAAGATTGATAAGATGGTTACGGATGGGGAAGTAAATGGCCAGGATCGTTCGCCGACAATAGGATATTCACATAGAACTTGACGAAATGGACTCGTAGGGCTCTTACTGTGCGGAGTAAGGTTGTAGCTGATGTGCGGGATAGTGGCTACCCCGGTATATAGAGATGAACTGCTTAGGTATTCGCGTGAGTCCGCTTTCTGTAGTAAGTAGAGTCCACCACTGGCAACGTACTGTCGTAGAACTTCTCTAGAAGACGCCCGGAATGTACTCGTACGAGCTTCTAGTTTTCCAATGTTGATACATTCTTGTTCGTAAATGGGAAAGAACAGAACACAAGCACCCCCGGCCAGCCTCATCCCCATTTGACTTGGATAAACGTACTCGGTCAGGTTGTTTTCATATGATACTATGGAGAAAGATGGACGGGAATGCGGAAGTAAATGGATCGTTCGCTGTCGCTGAGGATCATTGAAAGAGGGTATAGACGTTGAATTGGTACGTTCAATTAGTACAGGAATGGACTCGTAGGGTTGCCAAGTGTTGAACGGTGCCAGTGCGAAAGGCTAGCCGTGCATGAGATAGATGCTGTTGGAGGTGTTTGATGCTGCGGTACGTGACGAAGCTTGTTGCGTCAAGACTCCAAAGTTTGATTTGAAGGACAACTTGTGCGCCATGCTGGAAGCCAACTTGAAAGCTTTCGAAATTTCAGTAGAGCATATTCTCGTAATCTTGCTGGGATTTTCTTCTGTAGATCTATACGATTCGTGAACTTCTCTCGTTTGAGGGCTTGTTGCGTAGAATGCTACATTTTCATACGTGAAGCCATCTGATTGCATGAAACGGCAACAGTGCAGGCTCAGCTTGCATCCCCATTAACGTGACCTCTTCTGGTCGTTTCCAAAATGAGCTCGTAAACGGGTGTGTGTTGTGTAATGTTGGAGCGTACAAGATAGTGAATCCGCAAGCTGAAGCTAGAAGGACTGCAGGTGTGTGGATTCTTTTGGCGTGGAAGCGGTTGGTACTTTGATGTAGTACAGGTTCAGGTCGTGCAAATGCAGGCTGAAATTCGAAACTCTCAGTAAAGTTTACGCTCGTAATGGTGCTGAAGACGCCTTGAACGTACGAATCTATACGATTCATAGAACTTTCTCTTGCGTAACCTTCTACATTCTCATACGTGAAAGGAGACGAGTACGCAATCGGTACAGTTTACATCCCCATGGACGTGCGAATGATCTTGTTCGGCGGTTTCCAAAATAACCTCGTAGTAGCTGAGTTTGTGTTTCCAAGTAGATAACGTTTGAGCGAGCAATGAGAAGAGTAGATGTACTAGCCGCTGTAGCCAGAGGAGAATATGTTTGCATGCATGCATATGAATACGTAAAAGCTTTTGACATCGCCGCGTCGAGAATGTTTTTGAAGTACGAGCGCGAGTCACGCTTCAGATTGTGCTCATGTACGCTGAAAGCTATTCTTGTCATCCGAGTCGTGGTGAAAACGCTTTTGTTGTATCGATCTATCTGTTCGATTCGTGAGGATCTCTCGTTTCTAGGACCCACGTACTACAGTCTCATATGTAAAACGAGATGGAAACATCATCACTAAAGTGCAGTTTGCATCCCCATGTACGTAACCTCCTCCCTCTAGCTCTTAGTTGTATTTTATCGTAGTAGCTTCCTTAACCTTGTCTTTGCAGTTCTCATCCCTCGTTTTCTCATCGTGAGTCGTCTTATCCTCCCACGTGTGAGGTTTGGGAGAGTTGTATATCATCAGGATATATCATCGCGATATCGTGGCTCTGTTTTCTATCGCGGTAGTGATCATTCGTACCAACAGCTTTGCTTAGCTGTTCTCGTTCGTATAGTCGAAGTCCATATAGCCACTTGCCAGTTCTATCAGCTGCTATGCTTATCGTCAGCTTGCCTGTGGCAACTCTTGAATTCGATGTCCAGAGAGAATCTGACGTATGTACGCATGACGCGCGTGAACAGCCTATGACTCAATCTTGGATAGTTGTCTTAATACATTTCTCTGGAATCAAACCCACGTACCGAACTCTGATCTATCCTACCTCTTGGCTCCATCATCAAGAGCTTACAGTTATGTAGGTTACTCGTGGGACATTGCTTTCTTATCCTGCAGATTGGACGTAGCCAGAAAGAGCTCATGATCGTCGAGGAAGATAAGTAGTCGGAAGTAGCTGGCAGAAAGAAAATATCGTGACTGGTTTTCTCCCGCATGAGGAAGAATCCCGCCACGGTGTGTTTGCAATTGAAATTTGTGCTGAATTCTTACTGTTGACAACTTGATCTTGTTTTGGGACGTGGTCGCCATATTTGTATCCTACTTACTTAAGTAGATGTTATAGTGCAAACAGACTCGTATTGTTTGATGTATCCATTGTTTATAGCTCATAAGCGGCTTTCCTGTGTCTCTTACGTGCACCCCTTTGCAAATTTGGATAGTTTTGATACTTACTCGTAGTCGAACGTACCTACAGTACGCGTTCTCATGGTTTGGTGCGTGCTACTTCCGAGTCAATGTCAGTGAAAGAAGAAGTGGACTGCTTTCTATGATCTATCAGTTGAATACTATATTCGAAGTACTTAAGTACTTACTTATGGTGTTGGAAGTATATTGGCTACTTCTTAGTAACGAAGAGCCACTTTTCTTTCATGCGTCGAATTCTTCCACTAGTAGCGTTTCTTCAAAAAAGTACATCGTGAATGAAATTTCTCTGTGACCTGTCGCTTGCACGTCTGTCTTAAGCTGAACTTTTCAAGTTGGAAAAGTATCATGTACTTAATGTGTTGTTTTCTGGTCCCTCCATGATTTGTCGTATTGCGTCCGGCTGCGCATGTTGCTTTTCTTCTTTAGATCTGGGGTCCTTGCCTCTTACGTCCCCTTTGGATAGTGATACTCGTATCGGAGTCTGCTCGAGATCATGAATTCGAATTGGCGTGCTGGTTCGCATGTGCCTGCGCGAAGACCTGAGTTGCATTTTGGTGATTGCATCTGAACTGACGTTCTTAGTCCGATGGCTGGTCTTATCAACTTTCTTTTGTGCAATTTCGTCGTTTGCGTTCGTTCATCGAGATGTACACCGTACGGTGAAGGTTTATAATGCGGACTACGATATTACGTACCAGGGAGTTCCATGAGTTGTACTCGTGAAAAGGCTATTGCTCCTGTGCGCAAACGTGAGGAGAGGGCTTCTATCAGTATACGTGCTCCAGCTCCATCTCCGTTCAAACAAATTTGTGTGTCTGGAACTCGAAGCATTGACGTGTACGTGTTAACGTCTTGTTCTATTCTGAATTGTCAAATCAATTGCACTCGTACGCAGACATCGATATCTTAAGCTTGCAAGTAGAAGAGATCTCATCATTCGTGCTTCTTTTTCGACGAACTTGAAGTTAGGTTGAGAACATCGATCGTGAAGAGGTCGGTCTGACTTCTTGCGCTGTGTGACTGTGTTTGCTACGTGATACTCGTATGTATCTTTTAAGAGATGAAGAAGTCCTTTATCTCGTATTCCGCCTCGCCGCTGGAGTTTACCAGAATCGAATAACGAGTGATGTAATTCTTGGGCCTGAAAGGGGAACAAATTTCGCTTTTACGTGGTCCGACGTCCATCATGTCCTCTACTTATCTCTTCTTTGCCGTGCAATGTAAGCTTGAACCCATAGACCGTGTCAAAAGTCTCTGTCGACATCTGCAGCGCTGTATAACCGTTTCTGGTACTTGGTACTTTTAATATGGGCTTGGTACGTTAGGTGGGAAGATCATCTCGTACCTCCTTTTCCTGCTGCCACAGCGGTACAAAAAATGTATGTAGAGGTATACTTTTGCACCATGGCCTCTGAGACAAGTGCAAAGGCTTCGGCCTTTGCACTTTTCACATCAAAATAGTGCAAATTATGCACCGTCCGCATGATCGGTGCAAGCATTGCACCAGCCAGCCACAGGCGTTCAACGCCTGCACCACCAAGTCAAGCCGGTGCAAGATTTGAACCCACAAGTCATAGCAGTGCAAGCACTTGCACCACACACACGAGTGGTGCAGACTCTGCACCAGAATCGATGATTGGTGCAGACACTTAAACCATCAATGTACACAGTGTAAACGCTTGAACCAGACACAGCACATGCACAGGCAAAGGGAAATGGTGTAGAATTTGCACTACTGACATGATAAAACGTGCAGGCATATGATGTAAGAAATGAACGATTCTAAGGCAAAGATCCCTCCCTGATTGCTGGTTCAACCTTGCACCTAATAGCCGTTAGTTGGTTCATAACATGCGCATGGAAGGGAAAGTGTGCACCATGTGAACATTTTGTGTATAAATGCGCAACGCCTTGAACCAATCATCCATCTGGTGCATATCTTGCGCATGTTCCATAGATGGTTCATGCTTTGCACCATTCGGCGGCTCTTTTGCGCACACAACCTTAAAGGTGCAAATTAGGCGCAATTGGTGCAAGGGTAAGCGCTGTTGGTGCACGTTAGCACATATAAAATTGAAAGTGCAAAGACCTACCATGAGATTCGAATCTTGGAGGTTCGAATTTAGCAAGTCGGAAAGCATAGGTGTTGGAAATCATAAGGTATTCTGCAGAGTGATGGTTAGCATGATACAAGAACGGGAGAGAGCATGCCTACCATATCCAAAGTCATTAGAGTTCCAAAATCGTAAAGTCAAAATTGAACATGGCCATATGGCATCACCGGTAGAGAGAGCTGCGATCGTCCCAATATGGGTCATACTCCTCCTCCACCTTGATGGGAGTCTCTTCGAGGGGTGTCGGAAGGCGTGGAGATTCCGTAGGAGATTGAACAGGGAGTCTTGAACTCGAGGCATACCGATATTGCGCCCGAGGCCGAGGAGGCGGGCTCGAATCATAATCTCCATCAGAGACATCAGCATCATTCTCCTCGTCCGGCGTCTCTTCAATGGGAGTCTCCTCCACCGGTGTATCATCTGATAGCACTCCTCTGCCTCGGCGCTTTCTGATGGTAGGAGCAATCCGCTTGCCTTGATTGGCAGTACCTGTTGCCGCCTTTTTCCTTGATGGCCGAGGGGTGTCAGATGTGGAGCGATCGAGAAGGGAGTTCGGCTGATAGCTGGCCCGGGACTCAACTTCATCCTTGTCTCTGTCGTTGTCCCGCCCGCTGTTTTCTGGATCCAAGGATACAGAGCGGATGACTGGCCGAGGTGCTGGCGGGAGCGGAGGACTGGAAGGCATTATGGAGGTATCAGTTCTACCAGCGGGGCGATGGCCGGGTTGAGCGTTGTCTCTCTCGTCCTCTTGGTGATTGGCGGTACTGGCCAGTGGATCTGACGGCGGCTCTCCGGTGTCTGGGTTCTCGGTGTATTTCCACTCAAGTGGCCGGAGGCGAGCACGCCATCGGGGATCCCAGCTACCATCTCTCCAACAGACATACTCCTCCTCCTCGCAGTATATCAGGCCAACCAGATCGACAAAGTCATCAACATCCAGCCATGTATTCCGAGACTTGTAGAGGCAGTTGTTGGTTTTTCTGGCTCTGAGTGTAGCATCTCGATCATCGACCGGTATCCGGTTCAGGACAGTGAGACTCTCTACCGTTCGAACCGAGAGAGTAGAACAATGGCAGAGGAAATGTGACTCGATTTTGGGGGTAGGATTCGGCGAGGCAGCAGGAGTTGAAGCAGATTCGGCAGTGAAAAAATCCCACTCGATGTCGATAGTGATGAAGAAATTGGCCTCGGCAAATTCTCGAACGAAATCTGACCGACTAGTTGCTGGCCTCTCGGTGAGATTGCAACTGGCCGAGTGTGCGCCAGATCTCATGGTGGTGTCGAGAGAGTACTCAAAAAAGGAAGCAGTGTGGACTCGGTTGGAGCGAGGATAATGTGAGCCGTTGATTCTGACAACTCTCCTGTCCACAACATACTCTTCCATTTTGGTGATGTTCTCAAACCTAACATTCTTCCACTTGGTAATTGAAATACCCCGGTGAGTCTTTCCTTTATGGATGGCTCCCTTCTCTGAGAGCTCGAAAAAGAGACCAAGGTAGTCGGCCTTGTCTGTACCGGCGTAGTAGGTCTCAAGGTATTGCAACAGACTCGTCGACTCGGCAACGGTGAGGAAGGCATCTCCAGGTTTGAGCTTGACGGTGTCCACAAGTGTGACGTCGCCTATTCTCCTGAGGGCTCTACGGACGTCAGCGTCGGTGAGCTTGACGCCGAATTCGTCCTCGATCTAGTCAATGTCCATACTGAAGGCATTTGCGGCTTCAGCATATGCATCGGACCCACCAGTGCTGGAGGTCAGAAAGCTCTCAAGGACCATTGGGTGGATCTTGGTAGGGTCATGGAGTTTGGCCCGCCCATGCCGCAGTGGGGCATTATCGTCTGGGGACTCGTCTCCTTCGCTCCACTCCGCCTCGTAAGCCTCGTACTGGTTGGCGGTCTTCACATAGTACCGGAACAACTTCTGTAGCTGAATACGCCCGTCTATGTCCATGAACTGCTTCCGAGCTATCAGCATCTCCATACCCGGCATAACGAGCGGGACAAGATTGCACTGTGTCTCTGTCTCGATATTGGTCTGGATGTTCTCATCTGGCTTTCCCGCAGACTTGACACCAGCGGTGATCAACCCGTTGACTCTCTCCATACACCACTGCGCATAGACATAAGTTGGACCGCACCACTCGATGGCATCATGGATATGCCGCAGCTGGTGTATTACCGGAAGGCATGCCGATATCCTATCCGCATCATATCGGTAGAAGGTCTGCTCGTAGTACGCCACAAATTGAAAGAACCTCTCACGGATCTCAAAGAGCTCTCTCTGACTGATCTGGTTCCGAGTTGCCAGACGCATGCCGTCCACCATATTCATCCAGGCATCGTAGTCTCTCTTGGACAGGTACTTCTTGAAGTAGATGGGCGACTGGATAAAAACAAACCGCTTCCAGTTGGCAGCCTTCATGCGTCTAAAAGTATCGATCAAGTTGGTCATCTCCTCGCCAAACTGATCTGGAAACGTTGGGTTGGATCGAGCGGTGTCCGCACCCATCTGCCGCCAGTCCCGTGGGTCAACATTGTAGCCGTCGTCATTTTTGAGGAACTTCTCGTCTCTCCCTTTCCTTCTCCGGAATCCAGGAGCTTGTTGCTTTTTTTTGCGCTTTTTCTTCTTCTTGCCGGCAGGATCATCCTCTGGCAACGGGAGAACTACGCGCTTGACAAAGAAGCGGCCAGAATAGTGCTCAAACATAATCTGGACCACGTTCTCAAAGAACAAGTGAATACTGCAGGGAGGGAACGACCAGGGAAAAAATATAGTCTCGAGCTCGGCGAAAATCGACTTCCCCGAAATCCCAGATTCTTCCGCAAATTCTGGTTCAGTGTCCCGAGTCACGGCAACATACTGGGCGATGTCCCTGAACGTCTCGTTGTCCCTTAGTGTCGAGTTGGCGCCGGTGTAGTCTTTTTTCCAGTTGTAGCAGCAACGGCCGGCTTTCTGGCGGGCAACCTGATCCTTGACAATTCCAGGGTGGGCATCCAGGTTTTCGGGCGGTTTATGCGGACAGTGCATGCCTCCATACTGTAGACCTCGGATGTGGCAGTATTCACAGTAGGAATTGCTGTTTATTCCCATGGTGTGGAGGACCTTTCGCCGAGCCTGCATATCCGCAGAGACTATCAAAAGATGAGCCCGTAGGGTGAAGGTGGATTTGCTGCTGGCATCCCAGACATCGGGAATACCTTCTGTAGACAATTGCTTGATCTCGTCGATGAAAGGCCGGAAGAAGCTGTCGACGTTCTTTGGGTTTTTTGGCCCCGGCATAATGCCTAGGACAATGACATTTCTCTTTTTGTAGCGCACCTCTGGCGGGAGATTGAGGCATGTGAGGATGACTGGCCACACATATCGGTTCTTTCGCGTTTTGAAGCATTTTGTACCATCATATGCCATAACAAAGGCAAGCTCTCGGTCGTCCGTGAAATACCGGTCAGTCTGCCTCAACTTCCGATATATCTTTCCTGCCCAAGCATCATCTATGCTAGCGCCTTTGGTCATAGACCTTGCGATCGCCTTGCGCTTGTAGGTCTTCAGGAGCCTAGACATGATCCGGCTTGTAAACCAAAGAGATAGGCGATGGCGGAGCGGGAAATAGACGTGTGTCTTGACAGCCTCCTTTGCCCTCCCGTCCTTGCCGTCGAGGTACTCTCCGGTGTGTGTCTCTTTCCAGCGGGGCTTTTTGCACTTCTCGTCGGGGCAGAAGTCAGCATCTGGGAAATCGGCATAAGAGACACAACTGTCACGGCAGCAGTCATACTTCTCGGACTGAAACCCAGTGAGCTCGCTGACCATCTTGTAGAAGGCTCTACCGTCTCCTGGCTTGAAACCTCTTGATTCGAGAATCTTATTCACAATCCCTTCAATGTCCTCATCTGGCAGGATCCCAGCTTCTGGCGGGAGCGTGGCACGGTATTCCTCTAGAATAGACTTGACGGAAGACGCAGCCAAGGTCTGGGACAGATCTCTGGTGGCATCCATCCCGAGCCGCGGTACCTTGAAGCGCTGGGCAATATCTCCAAAGCCGATGGTTGCCATTTGTCTGGGTGTTGGACAGGCCCGCCGTTTCCGGTACCAGCCAGGGGGCTTTAAAATGTCGTCCTTCTTTTTCCCAGGTCTATCCGCCCGTCGCCCGAGATGCTCATCTTCAATTGCCTGCTGTAGCTCCTCCAGGATCTCGTTGTATTCATCTTCTGGGATATTTTCATCTCCGTCCGGCTCTTCAGGCTCCTCCTCTTCCTGTGGATCTTCTTCTGGATTCTGTTGGACTGGGTCCTCTTGACCATTCTGCTCCTCTGGAGTCTGAAGCCGTTAATCTTCGGCGAGCTCGAGTAGACGCTCTGCTGTATTTGCTCCTTCTATTTCGACGTCATCTTCGTCATCTGTATTTTCCGCCACCGGAGATTGATAAGGAGGGGATGGAGGGGGCAGATCTTGCTCCTGCTGCTGCGAAGACCGTACAGTTGACGAGCGCCGGGATGAGGGACTTCTATTATCCTCTTGCTGATTTTGGTCCGGAGGTTCTGGCTCTGGGGAGGGAGAGCCTGATGGTGACCTTGTTGCATTATGTGGGTCAGGGGCCGGGAGGTTGAAAGGCATAGGGGTGTCTGAATCATCAGATGAGGAAGAAGAAGAGTCATCTGGTTCCATGCCTCCACCCATTGCGGCTTGAAGTAGCATGTGAAGGGCAGCTGGGTTGGCTTCCAGTGGAGCTTCTGCGTGGGGCTCGGGAGTCGAAGCCAGAAGCACGGAAGATGGTGACCGATTGACTGGTGGGCTGGAAGCTAAACTCGATTGTCTGCTGGCCTTATCTGGAGAGGGCGAGGACGTCTGAGCTGAATGAGAATCAAATACCAGAGTATTGATTTTTGCCAAGCTACTAGCGTTCTCAACAGATGTGGCCCTGGACAATTGAGGATCAGGTGTATCTTCGAGGGGAGGCGCATCAGGCATATATGTATCTGCTTGGTCGATGATAGGTGTATGTATGGGGTTTGGCAGTGTATTTGACGCCTGGTCTGAGAGCACTGCCGCTATTGCTCGGAATGGTGTGGATAGCTTGGACGTCTCGCGGGGGTAGGCGGGAGAGCTTGGCGCTGGGCGACTTGACCTGGCTAAAGCTGGCCTTTTAACTTCCCGGGCTCCCTCTTCAGAGCTTGACTGGCCCGAAACACCTTTGCGTCTTTTCATTTGCCTACTGGAGCTACTCACAAGAGGTCCTGGCGTTATAGAAGAGACACGGCCATGTGCAGGTGTTTC